>JAGFPH010006934.1:36435-50417 GCA_018207615.1 Philaenus spumarius
AATCGCAATCGTCACACGCTATTTTATATATGCCTGACTTCTTCTCTTACTGTGATGCCAGTAGTTCGCGGACCATGAAACTGCGTGCACGGAACCATAAAGGTAATAAAATTTATTACTCAATATATTAAAATATATCGCAAACCTATATCGCAAATTGTAACATGTTTGTGTTTTTTGTTAATGTCAAATCGAGAAAGTTGAGTTGATTTTTCCTTTCCATTTCCAGTGTGAATTGGATGTTCGGTTTTATATCATTCATGTATTTCAGACGTCCGGTTATTTGTCTGTTAGTTCCAATAAAAACAATATAAAATATTTCGAAAACCTACTACCACATACGTTACCATACACGCCGATTGATACCACCCTTATTCACAAAAGATGGCAGCTTTTCATAGTTTTGTCCACAGACTTATTACGGTACCTATGAACAAGGATGATTACAAAGCAAAATTAATATCATTAAACATATAGCTGTGGCAAACGGGTACAATACTATAACTATAGACAAGTTAATCAATAGACATATCAAGAAAAAGAACACGAAACGTTCTGAGAATGACACTACCATAAAAAACAGCTATATTTCTTCAGAATATACTAAATATTTACCCAATGTCTTACAAAACTTTTTCAAGAAACATAATATATAACCATATCATTCCGTACTAATAATAGCTTATATGCTTCGTTAAAACCAAAAATTATCACCCCAATAGAGGAAAGGTCCGGAGTATACAGAATTAATTGCCAGGATTGTGACAAACATTATATCGGTCAAACAGGGAGAACTTTTAAGGAACGTTATAAAGAACATCTCCCTAACAAGAGCTCTGTTATCAGTAGGACTAATTATGCACGTCACCTCATTGAATCGGATCATAAGCCGGGAGACTTCAACTCAACAGTAGAAGCCTTATACACGTGTACAAAAGGAAGAATAATGAATGCTATAGAGGAGTTTGAAATATATAAAACATTTTTAAAAAACCAGATGGCGTATTAAACGACAAACTTACGTTCAACTCCCACTATTTGTACGACACGGCTATCAACCATTTCTATAAAACATAGAGATTATACCGACCGGACGTTGAGATGCAGCTTGTTTCTTGTATTTATTTGTGTAACGAACTGTGACTTGTGTGTTAGTGTGTGTGTATATAAAATGTTAATGTTTTTAATGATCGACGAACTCACTAGAGGGATGACCAGATGATGGAGTTACGGCTCCGAAACATGTCGTCTTAAACTAAACGACAAGGAGTCACAAGACGGACTTAAGATAAATAATTAGTATTAATTATCTGTGACTCGGACCAAAATCATGCAATGTTAATTATTAAGTAGTAGTGATATAAATGTACATTTATGATAGCAGATTTTCTTCAGTAATTCAAACAAATAAAAAAGATTTTACTTTAAGGTTAGGCCTATGTTTACAAGTTTCCTAAAAGCTTTAACAGGGACAATATAGTTTTATCATAGGTTTTCCATAACGCTTACTACCGTGATCCCTTTATTCTTTTTGCAACATTTGGTTGCACTATCAATTACTTTAACTATCAACTTTATATTATCAGGTACTCGTGGACTTGCTCGCAGATATAAATAAATGGAAGGAATGTCGGGTAGATATTTACTACACACAATTTAAACAAATTCAGATAAATTATCAAAAAAAAACCCATAGTGGGTTTCGTCCTAATTGATATGTTTCCCAATAAAGCTTTTATGCGTGTAATCTTTCAGTGTGTAATCGCTGGAACATGTTTTCCTCCAGTTTGTTACTCACAACTTTTAAACGAACGAGAAAACTAAAACTTTCAGGTTTTTAGATGCATTTCACGTCTAAGGGTATATTTTACCAAAAGAATGAACACGAAAAATATTTTACCCCTTAGTCACAAATAATTTTAATTAATTAGTTTTCTTTCCTACATGTAACTTAAGAGTGTCATGTGTCAAGTTTCAGATCTCTAGAGTTGAAAGAAGTATTATTAAATTTTAAGGTAGTTTTCCCATTTCAACCATTTAAAAGTCTATATTTAAAATTCAATTTTATTAATTTGTTACTTTCGAAAGTTTTTATTTTTGATAGTTTTTCTTAAATTTTTTCAACACCATTGCATTTTCTTAAACTTTCGAAGTTCATATCTCGTGATAAAGGAGAAAAATGTACTTTTCACGTTTAAAAGACATATTTTATTAATACCAAACTTGATGGAAGTATTCTAAACATATTTAGTTCTGCTATTTAGTTTCGTTGGACAGACACGACGTGTCAGGTTTTCTTACACAGTCTTTAACAGAGTTGTTGTTTAAGTATTAAATACACAAAACTAAACGGAAAGTAAAGTTGACAGCTGTTTCAACAATATGTGTAGGTCGTTATCCTGATCCTGAGGAAACTTTTATTTATAAAGTTACACAGTAAAAGTTTCTTTTATATCAGTACGAAACAAGTTCCAATAATCTGAGAGGCAGTGAAAGCAGTCAATCATAAATATACAAGTTGCCTTTATTAATACATTTTGCATTATTGAGAAAATATGACATTTTAAGAAATTTCTCTAGAGATATTTTAACCTTAGGTAGTTGACTAATTTAACAAGATCTCTGTACTTTCTACAGCTCTGTTGATTCATCACAGATCTTTGTTCCTTCAATTTTAAAGTAAAACAAAATCGACCCTTCCTACATACGAAAAATGAAAACTATATTCAAAATAGTTTCCTATCTCATGATTAGTAAGTATATTAATCCCAAGTTGTATTAAGTCGTGGATACTCTGTCTGCCATATTGAATCTAATTCCCATAAGAGGAATGCTACAGAATAAATTATATTTTCGTGAATTCATTGAATAAATTTAAAAATTTCGTTTCATTTTGAAGTACTGTCATATATGCGGATGTGGTGATTGCTAAATACATTTAAAAAAAAAGTTTTATTGTTTCCATAAACGTATGGAATTCATAGTAAACTTTATTTTATATTCGGTTGCAAAAAGAGGTATTGCAAAAAACCTTAACAATCGACATCCAAAATCTATTTTACTTTAAGAAAAAAATACATCTTCCGTTTTTTGACGAAAATAACGCAACAATATGATTAAAAATTAAGGTATGGTTAGGTTATTTTAACCTTGAAATTGGTATCCAACTTCGCCGTTTTTAATTTAGGGACCTGAGCCATAAAACCACTTTTTGACTTCTCATTTAGGGATTAAAGTTACTAATGCTAAAAATCTTCCTTTTTAAAATTCCAAACTGATTGAAAATGTGGTTTTAACTAAATGTTAATTACAAGTGTCACATAATAAAGGTATGTTATATTAGGTTGTTGTTGAACAATGGGGCTTTAAACATGGTCCTACAGTTGCCTTAATCTTGGAGTGTGTCTGAAAGGAGAGAAAACGAGGGGCCCACAATCTTTATTTATTGTGTCTGTGCCCTGTTGTTACACTGAATGTCCTACACTCTTTTCAAAGGATCATATAAAAGAGATACAAAAAATTTCTTAGTGAAAAAACGTGTCAAAATTATTTATTTTATTTGTACAAATGTTAATATATTTATTATATTATTCAGTATGTCACAAAAAACCTTGGTGCGCTATAAAGGATCGGATTCTGTACATTAAAATAAATGAAAATATTCAGTGACTTCTATCTAATTCAGGTAAGTTGAATCGCAAATCCACCATTTTGGTTTTTACAAAAACTTATGTAACTCTAGAAATTAGATTAATAAATTGACACTTTATGAGCAAAATATGTGAATTGACAAATATTTTGCGCGTGTTTTTAAAGTTATGAGGAGAATGCGTTATTGGATTCGACTAATATTTACTGATATACTGTACCTTCAATTTACTTTTAGGTCAAAAAATATAGTATATACTATGTTCCATTCTTAGTTATTCGAATAAAGTAAAATTCATTCAAATAGTCCATCATTAATCATTTAATCTTGAGCCCATGTGAATATCTAATGACCCAATTAAATTGTATTTAATTTAATAATTAAAGTAATTTGCTGTTTATTTGAGTTGTTTTATATCGCATGTATATGGAGTCTATTTCAAAAAACTTGTCAACAAACAATCAATGTGAATAGAATAAAAACTTTAAAACCGTACAGTTTGATTAAAAAAAGATAAAATACGGCCTACAAAATATCCAGGATCGAACAAAAACAATGAAAAACATCCACAATGTATTGGACAAAGGAATTGCTTTCTTCCTGACCAAAAAAAGGTTGGTACAGAAAATAGTATCAAATTAAAAGGTTAAGTCAACTAATAATAAAATTATCCACAACTTTGTTACAAAAGTTTTCATTTTGCCTAAAAATAAAATTTGTTCTCACTTTGAATATTTGTTATCACTTTTATTTTATATAAAAACTTTGTAAAATTGTTTATCATGACTATAACATTTTACAAATTATTACCAAACTAAAACTTAGGCTACTTATTCATATTTGCAATATGTTTCTCTGAAAGGTAAAGTACAATTATATATAAATATTGTATGGAAGTAGTTCAAATTATAAACAAACTAAGTTGTATTGTGTTACGGTGTTATAACTTTCTTAGTTAAATGTAATTTTGTGAACCCATTTTTCGCCAAGGTTTGTTTGGGGAGAAAGCAGAAGGGACGAAACGCCCATTAGGCCAGATAAATTGCTAGTCTTAGGATTATTTACCTACATGGGTGCAAGGTTTAAAAGAACCCCGCCTTTGTCGACCAAATAGATCTTTTGCCAGCCGGAAATTTTTAGTTATTCCCACCTAGAAATGCCCGTCATCCTCTTAAAGGCACAGATACTATCTGTTTTGTTTCCTGGGATGGTTTCCCTTTCCTGCACTTAGGGCATTAGGTAAAAGTTCTGGCTCTACCTAAAGCCTTGCATTCCTAAAGGATGTGTTCCGCCGATTTAGCATTCAGTCCGCATTTCCTACATATACTTACTCACCTCGGCAATCCCAATTCTATGTAGGTGTTTCTATGGAGGTGACAGTGACCCGTTAATAGGCCAACCACCTATATGATGTTTTCTCTTCCTAGTGAGATAAGCTCTCCAGCATGTTTCCTGCCTCAGCAACTTACTGGCAAGACTACTCGTTAGTGAATCCCTCCAGGCTCTGTCTTTGCTCTTCTTCATCAACATCTCAATCGATGCTCTGGTATGCCCATAGGGAATCTCAAGCACCTGCTCAGGGCACACAAGAGGAGACTCATACCCTTTCCTGGCTAGTTCATCTTCACTCAAATTTCCATCAATACCTGAATGCCCAGGGACCCAGCACTCATAAACCTCGTTCCCCTGGATAAGCTTCATCAATTCCAAGAGGCCCACTCCACTTTAGATTTTACTTTATATGAATTTAGCGCTTTGGTCGCTGCTTGGCTTTCGGAGAAAATCATAATGTTCTTACCTTTACATCCCATTCTAAGATTATCTTATATGCACGCCCCATTGACTCAACCCCCTGTTCGCGTCTCGTCTTCGACCCATCTGTATACCAGACTATATTCTGTTCGTCATATAAACTCCTTTCAGACTCTCATTCTTCCTGAGAGAAGATTTTTGTCTTGAATTGTTTCCCAATATAGAGTTTTGGAATCATGTAGTCTGACGGCATGTTTAAAACTTCCTTAGAGACCACCTGATTTATGTCGCAGTGGCATATCGTAGGCTATCTTGTTCTCCAGCAGCCTACCTGCTGCAGTCTGTTGGCCCCTATCCTGGCCTGTCCCTGTATAAAGACTCGTATAGGAAGGAGATCCAGAAAGAGCAGGAGGGAAGTTCAAGTCATCCGTCGAAGTCGAACCCATAGTGCCCGTGACAGCCAAGCAAGATGGCCAAAGAAGGGTCCTCCGAAACTCTCCAAACCTTAATGAATTTAGCCGTATGTTGAGTACATAAAGTAATATATAGAACCTCTTTCCTCATTCGAGTGATTAAAGTAGGTCCGTTCCCTACATTTACTATGTCTAGATCTAACCTAGAAATATAGCCATACAAGGCAACACACCTCTAACATATCAGTTTGTGCTGCCCCATGCCGAGTGATTTGAGTTGGAATCCACTCCAAGGACAAGGTGTTACCCTTTACTCTTCTCTTCCTCCACGACCCGTCCAACTTCTTCCGTTGGTGTAATATTGACAGAATCAAATGGAATGTACGCAGAGCCCATTATAACTTCCCTGCATCCTTCCTGATCCTCCAATCTTACTTTGACTGCTACCAGATCGCTGGAACAGAAATCCTGTAGCAAAAAAGCATACTGTAGTCTGAGGATACTGTACTTACACTTATGTGTGACGTCATACCAAAATTTTGTTTCCTTATTTTGCCATTAAAAAATACAAATGGTTTCTTTCTTGTAAAGTAAATGGGTTTCGAGATATTCAAGATAAATAGTTCTAAACGGTTGACATAATTATTTGAGTGGTTGGAAAGAAATGATTACCTTTAAGTTTCCTTTATTACCATTGTCCTTTAAGTTGATACAATATATATTTATTTTTTTGAATGCACTAAGTAAAAAAAAAAAATTAAACTTTCAAAGATTTAACTGTCAATATTGTAAATTATTTTTGGTCCAAAAACAATACCTAAAAGTGTTTGTGGAGAACTTCTGTATGTTTATACGAATTTTACAATTGCAGATATATTTTACTTCTACCTTTTTTTTATTCTCTTGCTTTACTACGGATTAATTTTGAGTTTTTATTGCACAATATATTAATTACAATATTTTTAGACAGCCACTATTCATCTAAGCGTGCTTGAAAATTAGTAACACTTATAATAACAAGCCATCCCCTTCCCACTCAGGTGTGTAAAGGGAGTTTTACCCACAAAATATTTAGTTCCTGATAGAAAGTCAAATGTGAACCAAGCTTGTTCCATGCGTTCCAGCAATGATGGAATAATATGCTCACCCATGCATACATCATATTTTATTTATATTATTCTACTGATGTAACATAAAAAAGCTGTTGTTCAAGGAAAATTAATTCCTAAATTGATTTCCATGGTAATGAATATAAATGCATTTAAAAACCTCTGTTTGGTTAGGATAGTTCTTAAAGTAAGATTGTGTTGTAAAGCTTTTGATTAGAATTACCTATTGTATCTACTATAGGGCTTTAATAAAGTAACTCTACATTTGCAATTTTTAAACTTTAAAATACAAATTTTGCAAACGTCTTCTTTATTGATTATTAATGACTCTTTAAGAATATACCTTGAAATGTTTATCTTCAGTAGTTTTTGTTCTTCGTAGACTCTATGTTAGTTATATATATTCTATGACAAAGACGCTTATATAATATATTCTAGTAGACTAATTCCCTGCTTGTTTCGCTCACCAAACACCAAGGTGACTCGCGGCGAAGCAAATAAAAACACATTTTTGTATACTCTGATATTTTTATGGGAATTATGATTGATTAGGATAGAGGCTCTTGAATCGGGATAAGGTGGTCGGGGTACCGGTTATCAAAATCCTGACGAAGTGTTGTAGCGCCAGAGGTTTTGTGTGAATGAAAGAATTTTATTGTTTTATAAAGTTTAGAGATCCTAATCTAAAAACGCTGTTGGTTGTTAAAGATTAATATATTATACATGTTTCAAGTTGGTTGCTATGGTATTAATTGTGCATGATTTTTTACTTTCTCCACCCTATACGACGTAGTATATGGAGAAAGTATTGTTTTCGTAAAAATGTTCGAATTAGAATTTTCAGTTGAATTATCTGTTTTTTTGCTCCCAGAACCCCAAAAATTGTTTAGTGCAATTATCTGTGTTGGTGCTCCCTGAACCCAAAAATATTTTTAGTGGAATTTTTTGTTTTGGTGCTCCCTGAACCCAAAAAAGTGTTTTTAGAGTGGTGTCTGTCTGTCAGTCTGTCTGTATGTATACACGACCAGAGAGGACACTATTGGTCCGATTTTCATGAAATTTGGAATGTAGGTACTAAACCCTAATATCTCCAGGCATTTTTTTTCATTTCTTGGAATTTTTAATTTTTAAGGGTAATTTACTACTAAAAACCCATAAAAAACAAAAAAAATGCAAATTTCTCAAAAACGGTTTTTACGATTTTGATCAAATTTTCAGTATTTATAGTGCTTAAGATGCCAAACAAAATGACACCACCCGCTTTTATCAAAACTTCAGCGTTTTATAATTATGGGGAAATGTTTAAAAATAAACAAGTTTGTGTTGTGAATCTAGCATTGCGGCAGCGGCCGCACGGGGTAGCACCACGGTAGCGAGCACGGCCAGTAATTCAAAGGTCGCGCGATTGAATCCCGCCTGGGACAATAATTTTTTATACGATTGACGTAGGTAGAATATTATTTTTTTGTTTTGTTCTAAAAAGTAGTAAATAAAATGATTAAAAACAATATTATTTTGACTATAGTAAGTTGGGAGAAAGTTTGTGTCAGTTAACTGATACCGTTTTTAAAGTCTGTTGGTTCAGTATCAGAATAACCTACAATTTTGTCATTAAACTAATCTAATTCATTTGTTTTATTTATAATGTGTAACAGCAGATGTTTGTATTTTAATAAAGTAAGCTTTTCGTTGATTTTATTAAGCTAACTGAAAACAACTGTTGTTTGTTAAGAATAACTTATACAATTATTATTCTAAATTAGCTATGTTGGTTGTTATGACAATGAATGTAAATGCATTCAAGAATGCATGGACTAGAACCATAACTTAAAATTGTGTTGTTAGCTTTCAATACGAATCAGCTCTCTTATCTGTTTTAGCCCTGGAAGTGAACAATACGAGTTCCGAATTTTCTATGGTTTTGTGCGAAATTTTGCAAAATCATTTCTTAGTGAGCATAAAGATTTACTTTCAAATGTTCGTATTTTTTTACTTAGATTATGTCAGTCAGAACAAAGCCACTTCTGTACACAAATTTTAATTCTATTATTTATTCAAAACCGTATTAGGTTCACAAGTTTTAACTCGATTATTTATTGTAAAACGTATAATAAGATTTTAATGTAACTGAAATCGTTATTGAAATAATATCGTTGTTTTCGAGTTTTAACCATATTTGAGTTTCTGAAAAGTAAGTAGTCGAGATTCCTACATCAATGGTTTCCCAAGAAGAATTTAACTTCCAAAATCGTTTAATTTAATCGGAATACTAAAAGAACGGAAAATATTAAAACACAGTAAACAGAACATGAAATTTAATGCTTCATTCTAACTTTAAATTCACTTTCATCTTATAACCTCTTAAAATAAAAGTTAATACTGTAACCTATATCAATTGACTTTAAGTTTAATTGGGTCTAACTTAGTTCGTAAGGTTTATTGACTATACAAATTAATTTCACTTACATTAACTTGTCTTACTATGTTCGACTTTATCCAAACAGATTTCCCGAAGACTTCCAAAAATTTCCCAAAGAAAATGTAATCGGCTTTTTTTCTGTGAAATTATTCCTCCTTTCTATCAATAAGAAATTCTTGAAAAATAATTTATGAACAAACATTGATGTGGGGAAATGGAAGGTATCTCGTAGTAAACAAATATATATTTAAGTTAACTTCTGCTATTGTGGTACGGTTTGCCTAAACATCTCTTCTATACTTATTTGTGATAGCCTAACTGGATTGTTTATAAATATATAAATTTACCTTTACGATCTGTCGTACAATCCTTCTGATCTCTTCGTACATCTCTTCTAATCTACATTTTCGTTTAGTTCATTAAAGGCACTCCGAATGTCCATCTTTGACAATGTTAGCTATAATACACATAACTTAAGTTGTAATTAAGATAGACTCATAATTTTATTTTATTTTCTAAATCGTAAATTTTTCTAGTTCCGTACACAAGAGAAAAAAATTATAAACCTAAAAGTTATGATTTTAATAAAAAAAAAAACACTTTTTTAAAATATTTTTATTATTATTATTATTATTATATAACTTTTTTATTTGTTGAAATATTTAACAAATCCCGTGTTAGGAAAATCCCATGTTAGATAATTGTGTTATAGATATGTGGTAAAAATTTGGTAACGATATCTTAGATAGTTTTCCAGATATGTGTATTATAAATAACAAAAACGTGATTTTCGGGAAACAAACAAAACGTAAAACCCAAAGTTTCAAAGTTTCATAAGTAGCCCACCTTTTGCTAATGGCCTCCTGGACAGTATATGGGGTTGTCTGGGTCTTCTTCAGCAGCATAATATGTCTTCCAGCTTCCTCTTCACCAAAGTTCTTTAAAATAACTCACTGTACAATAATGAACACTATAAAAGTGTTTGTAGTACAGTGAATGCATGTGACCTCTAAAGCCATTTATTTCCATAGTAACGCATACATTAATTTTTTTTCGGACCATATCATGTTGTATATTTTTTGGAAAGAACAGGAGAATAAGAAATCATAAAAAACTAAACATCGACGAAAAATTTTTTTTCCCATTCGGAGTGAACTTACATGTAAGGATGTGCAATACCATTTTAATCAATTCTTTAAATGCGGCTCACGGGTACAGTCTGGCTTGTGATCCTGTATTTGTAAAGCGCTTGAGCACTACGTTAATATCACTTGTAATCATTTACGTTTTTACTAATGACAGTCTTTTTTTATTTCATCCAAGTACACACGACATTTAAACTTGCAGAAAGTTCTAATGCATTAGAAAACAAAATTAATCCCAAAGTTATTCTATTTTCAAGTGACTTCCCCCATAAATCACGACTTTCGTCTTGTTTATATAAGCAAACACCTTTAATACAAATGTATAATTTATCACTTTTGTCTCCTAATTATAATTTAGATGTTCATAAACGATTTCCTTCAAACTACAAAATATTATTGAAAAATCTAAGAAAAATTTTGTATATTAAAAAAGACTTAGTGGGACTGTTTCGTCCTGGTATTCTACACCCTTAAAAGATAAATTTAAAACCCTCCAAGCGATGGATATCCTGTTTGTGACTCATTTCTGTGCGTCAATAAAGTCCGATTAAACAAGAGTTTTAAAAATCAATCTAGAGTTGGTAATTTCTATGTAAAGTGTATGTATCTTCTTTAGTATTTTACTCAGAAGATAACGTCTTATTTAATAGACACAATTTCGTACAGAACCTATAAAGTCATGATTTACCCCAAACAGATACAATTTCCTGTCCTATGCAATAGATACGTTCTTAGAGCAGTTATCGTTATTTTCTGAATAACGTATTTCATAAATAACACAACAATCAAAAATCACAGCCAATAAAACGTTCAAGTGACATTATTTGCTTAATCTTTGTTTACATCAAATATTTAAACTGTCCCGAATGAATGTAGGAACATTGTTGATCCGAAAAAGCCAATCAATACACCTGTTACAAAACTCATTTGACGTAATTCTAAATCGAATAGTAATTTCAATACCATTCCAAATATTAGTCTGCGTGAATAACTAGACAATTGAGATGGTAATACGTGCAGTAAGACAAAAACAACAAAACAACCACTTGTTAACAATTATAAAAGTTATTTAGTAAATATAAATTGTTGTTTATTTTTTTTATTTTATTTAATCCATAAACTGAACGAATTTTAGTTTGAATATACTTAAAGGTAAGTTATAATAGGAAAACAAAACAACAATGACATAATTTGTTAGTTACCTGGAAGGGGTCTTAATATAATCTGGTAAGGTGAAGTTAAAATATGCAAGTTCAGATTTCCACATATGCAAAGCCTGCTGTTTACGTGGGCTTTTCCATACATTTGCCAGCCCTTCATTCTTCCTATGGGAATACAGAAAACACCAATCACAACAAAACCAAAATAATCACAATTAATTGAAAGACTTTTAATTTGTATTGATTCTGTACTTTTTAATTCTTTTTGAATTTAATTAAATTAAGAACAAATATTGCTTGAGTAAAATCTGTTTATAAAATGTACAACATTAAATTTAAATATTACACAAGTTGACTAGAAAATCCTGGAAGTAAGAATTTATGTTACTTTTTCTTTGTGGAAAAAACTTCATCTTTAGGTCCTTAAGTGGTGAAAACTTAATGAAATGTAATTCGGTTTGATTAACCATTTGTTTCTCAATTCAGATTTCAATGCGATACTGAATTAGTAAGTACAGTAAAGTTCCACTAATCCTAACTAGACGGGACCTAGCCCTGTCCAGATCACAGAAAATCCAGAATAAACGGAATTTACATTAAAATAAAAAATAACGAAATACAAGATTCAAACATGTAAATACAGTATATAAAAATCGAAGTTAGTTTTCATATGACGTTTTTAAATCTGAATGTTAGTTTGAATACTACAGAAATCGTAGTCTTAATTACTAAAAATTTATAAGGAATGATGTATAAGTATGATTAAAAAACAAAACAACTTTGTGAATAAAATTTAAAGTTTATTGGTTGTACAGTACAAAAGAAAGAAACACATAATATATTACATTACTGTTAATTGAAATTTAAGAATAGAATTAAACTTCAAATGTAAACCGGATCATCAAATATAATTACATTGTTTAATTTTGGGTTTTTGTTCCATTGTCACTTTCTTCCTTTTACTTGCCATTTCCACACACAAACACTCACACTGAGTGAAACGTAAAGACAATCAATCACACGATTAGTATGGTAAAGTTTATTTGTATGTATCAACAGACAAACAAATTAAATAAAGATTCAATTTCTGGAAAACGGGATGCGCGCGCCGACTTTATTTTTTGATTTTTTAATATTAGTCAAATGATGTCGTCAAACACGCTAATCAATTTTTTTTCTTATTTACCTTTAACTAAAACTAAGTAGTAAAACATTTTTATAAACATTCCGTCATTATAACCATACATCTGGAAAAAATGGGTCTGGATTAGTGGGATGTTACTGTATTAATATTTGAAAGTACATGGCCGTGTTATTAACATAAATAGAAAAACTTTAGAAGCACAACACATTGCTCAATTCGTTCAAAGAATAGAGAAATAATAAAGTTAAACCTATAAATATAAATAACAAAGAAATTTGAGTGAGTATTGAACACACAAGAAAATCGTGTACATTAATTTGTTTACTAGTATTATTTAAGCAATTATTATATATTTGGTAAGGCAACCAACATGTAGTGATTCAGTCCCATCAATGTGATAGATGGTCGGACGAATCACTTTAATCACTTATCAAACGTATTTTAGAGTGAAATATAGTAAAAAATAATTCTATCACGCACCTGAACCGTTCACGTGAGTTCAGCGAATTTCGAATATTAGGTGTATACGTTTTAGGGTTTGAACCAACTATTTGGGAAATTGGTCTAATCTCGAAGGCACTGAATAGCTGAATCCTTGTATAAAATACGTTAGAAGAATGTTTGCACCTCAGAATGTACTTGTATGGTAGTTAACGTTTTAATCGATTTTGGGGAAACCAGACAAGATATAAGAACGTGTAAAAACTTAAAATATGCAGAATACTCACCTATATTTATTTGCTTGGAAAAACTCTCCATAAACATTACATTCTAGTAACAAATCTCAAAAAGTTAACTATCTGTAAAAAAAAATTAAGGGTTGTTGCATTTTTTTTTCTGATGAACTCGCCCGAGCGACTAAGAAAACCAACTTGTGTAAACAATATTGACTAAATCGGACGTAAAATGCGACTTTTACAGTGCAAACACAGAATATATACGTATATTTATAATTACACCTCAAAACGTATTTGAAGACCATGATCGGTGCTCATTGACCACTCCCTACCTTTAGTCTTACCATAAGTTAAAATCACATCGGCCAAGACTACGGTTAACATAAAATTGTTTCGAGTTATTGGAGCTGACAAATATATTAATCTGTTTGATCTATATTGTGTTCAGCTGGTTGCTATGGTAATGCATATCAATATGTCTACAAACCAGCCAATGTAAATCCCGTGTAAACAT
>JAGFPH010006934.1:50517-71676 GCA_018207615.1 Philaenus spumarius
AAAAAAAGGACCAAGACCAACATTTAGAAGAAGTTGTCCTTACAATGCGAGCGCCATTTACACTTTCATGTGATGACTGTAATATGCACTACTTCTGACAGTAGAACACGTTTTAAAAAGCACATCCAAAATAACAGAACCCACATACAGTCTAAATAAGCGGAACGTCTATTGTGTATAGGTCATAGATATACAAACATATATAAGGACATGGAAATATTAAAAACATGTTCCAAGGAAACAAACATAAATGTCTTGAATGAATACCACATTTATAAATCAATCATATCAGACTAAAATGCGCTACTGAATAATAAAACACATTTACAATCAAACAATATTTTTTGATGTAATTCTTATAACTGACTCCCATAAATCCAATACACTCAATGTTGCACAGTGGTGTACTATTGTAAGGACTGACGCAGCGGTGAACGAGTGCACAGACGTATGAATTAGGGTGCTGCGAAAAAGGTCAAGTTTCGAATTCAGAGTTGCTATAGTGCGAAAAAGTTGCGATTAATAAATACTAGAAAAACAAACAAATATTTTTTGAAATCGGACTTTATTTTCCGATAGCGCAATATGACGGCCAAAAGTTTCATAAAGTTAATGAAAATAATAATTAAAAAAAAAAATTTTTTTTTAGCTTTTATAGCAACATTTTTTTACATCAAGCAATGAAAACCAGTAAAAATGTTTTTTTGTTTCTAGGAATATTCCTTCCGATCGCGTAAATCTATTGAAATAGAAAAAAATACTGTTTTTAGCTATTTTGTATAACAAAGAAAATGTTTAAGAACGGCAAGATTCTGGTTAGATGTATATTTATTTTCATATAATATATTGAACTAATTGTACATACAACCTAGAACTCTGAAACTTATAATTCATTCCGATGGGTTTGCTGCAGTGTATGACGTATGTATAACTATAAATTCATCTGACGGCTACGACTACGTTGCAAAACAGTGCTATTTTTTCTGCCGGGCGTCTGTTGCGAGCGCATCGATGGGCACAGTACAGTAGGCTGTCACTCTTTGTGTTAGAGGTCAAGAGTTAAAAGATAAGTGCCTTATGTTTTACCACTAATGATTTACGTTTTTGTTTGTTATTTTAGTGTATTGTGCTTTGGTTCTTTACCGAAATAGATACGGATACGTCGGATACATCATCGACTAAGACAAATACTAGACAGTCTTTACGGTGCCCTATATTTGGTAATCCAAGAGAATTTTCCTTGAACATTCTTCCAATGTATGGAGATGTGCTTCTATGTTGCCTAAAAGCATATTTTTTGGGTCATCAAAACAAAACATGCTTGATCCTACGGCTCTGCCCTTAGGATTTATCATTTCGGGTGGGATTTTTCATTATTTTGTTATTGTACCTACAATCAATTGTCAACCGTTATATTCCGATTGGATTCATGACAAGTTGTTTAAAGATTTTCCACAAAAAAAAAACTCGGCTTGAGGTAAACCTTCCTTGTTCAAAGTTTTCCTGTGTAAGGCATAGTGTCAAAAATATATTTTGTGGCGTTGTCACACATTAAAAGAATTTTGATCCCGATTTTAACGGGCTTGTTTGGAATGTAAACCTTAAAACTACATCGTCCTTGGAATGCGAGCAACTGTTCATCAATTGTAAGGAAAGAGTCGGGTTTGTAAGAACTTCGGCATGAAGCGGTAATAAATCCCAAACTACCCTAATATGAGCAAAGTTGTCAGTTTTCATCCAATCAGCACGATTGTTATAGTCATTGAATCGTAAGCATTCCAACAAATAATCAAAACGATCGCAGCTCGTTCGTGGTATCTCCAACCACTGATCTCTGGGTTGAAGAGCTCGTTTGATGACAAGTGATTGTCCTTTTGGACAGCAGAAAGAACAAATAAACCTAATAGAGCATCAAATTCAGTATTACTCATTTCATTAACAGTTTTAGTTTGTGTCTTGTAGTTAGCGCGCTTTTCTTGAATTATCAAGTTTGTGCAGTAAACGATTTTATTTTTTATTTCATCAGTTAGAAATCGTTTGAAAACTTCTATCAGTTTTAAATAATTATTTATATATATATATATATCAGTCCATCCATTTGTTAGTGAATAATATTTCTAGCTACTGCTTTATGTGAGGATATACTTCCAGCAGCCATTGGCTTGTTTGTCCACCGATACCCATTTTTTCCTCTGAGACTAATTTTCTCACAAACCAATAAGTGTGGATCAGCTGTTGTGGGCCGATCAGCTGTTGTGGCAATGTCTTCTGCGTTACTAGGCATACAATGTTGGTGGGTAGTAGCGATAGGTTGGGTTGCATCAACAACAGGCTGCGGGTTAGATGCGCCACTAGTGTTTCGTTGCGTTTCTGCAGGTGAATGAACAAGAGCAGGACTTACATTAGAAGTCTTCTTCTTCTTCCTAACTGGTGGTACAGGTTCTTCTTCACTCAAAAGAATGGAAACAAGAAAAGAGTACTGTTGCTGATATTTTAATATTCTATAGAGCTTGATCCAATGGCGATTTTATATTACAAACACGAGTATTATTTTCCTTGGTTAAAAAATAATGTGTTAAAGCGTAAACAGGTTTCTGTTGTAACAAAAACATTTCGAAATTCTGAAAGCTGTATATCTCGCAAATTAATACATTTGAATAAAACATGTTAATTGGCATATAATGTAACAGAATTTAAAAAACCTAATAATTTATTTTAAACGCAATGAGGTAGACGTAAGTACATATTTCGTGTGTAATGAAGGAACAAAACAACAAATTTTACGTTTTATTTCATTTATGAATTTGTGTTTTGTAACGTTATAAAAATAGGTTGAAATGAAGAAAATCTACTATGACACAACTACTGCATTCTGAAAACAACACTAATATTAAATGATAAATTCATTCGTCTATAAATTATCATCTTTCAATTTAAAACGAAGTCTCTGAGTAAAAATTCTCCAAAGAGAAAGTATTCCAATTAATTCTTTGAAAAATTGAATACACAAGATACGAAGTGTTTTCATTTCGGTGAAATCGGCACGTAGAGGAACTGATTGAAAAACGAATTTGATATTTTTTGCTTCGCTGCGGGGACATATTTCCCTTTATGTTTTGGCATAATGAGAAATTGTCTGTGATTAAGTTGCTAGAGGCGTTACAAGTCAGAATTGAGCACTTTCTAAATATGAGGCAATCAATATTATTCAGTTTGCAATGTGACTGGTAGAATTTTATGTATTTAAGTTAATTGTTTATTTATCTCTACTTTTATTATGTTTGTTATTTAAATTTGATCGTTTGATTTTCTGTGTATTAAAATTCTGTTTGTCAAAAAGCCAATGGTAAAATAATAAACTTTTAAATGTATGAAAATACTACACATTATAAAAGCTTTCAAAGTGAAATAATATTATTCGTTATGAATTAAGTTTTTGTTATCTAGGTTCAAAATACCAAGGTTCGGATTACCAAGGAAAAATTACCATGGTTTGGATTATCATGGTTCAGATTGCCAATGTACGGATTACCTAGGTAAAATAACCAATCTATGGATTGAGCTTTAGATTAACAAGGTAAAATAAACTAGGTTTGGTTCTTATGGTTCAGATGACCAAAAATCAGATTACTAAGGTTCCGATTATTAAAGTTCTTTTGTTCTCTGAATTTTGAATAAAATCAATGAAAGCACCTAACTTTGACATGCTTCACCAAAATTGGATTCGGCAAATATAGGGCAGCATCATAAGGTCAAAAAATAGAGGGTTGCAGATGTAACCCTGACTGTAAATGCGCATACGTGACAATGTATGTGAGTACGTGTTATTAAACACAGCTTTCTCTCATACATTTCAAATTAACGGATATTGATTTTTCTAGTATCCCTCCATGAGCAACAAGTTGATGTGATAACCACCAGAGTGCATTCTAAAGCCTCAAGTAAGAACTCACATTCGGCTCATACAAACTTCCACAACAAAACAGAATTTTTTTGTCATATAATTATAAAAATGTATTGAAATTACTTGTATTTGAAAGGTAATTAAACTTTGTAATAGTTTTACATTCTTAATATTTTCATTACGTATTGAATCACAAATAAAATCGCAAACTTTTGTTTTGAGTTAAATCGGGGAACAAATTTAGGAACGAATTAAAAAAGGTAAATTATATCCACTGTATGATTGTCCTAACTATTAAAATTACATTCTCAGAATTTTTGTATGATCATTATTACTACAACAATCTAGTTAGGCTTTTAACATTGATTTTATGGGAGTTTAAATTCAAGAGGGTGTTTGGGTCTGCCAAGCCTTAAATCCTAAAAAAAAACATTTGTCTCTTTATTATTGTCACAAACTAATATTATGAACCTACCAAATCAGATTGTATTCTTGCAAAGAGTGAAACTTGAAAACCAAAGTATATAATTGTACGAGTTTGGGCAGTTCAGCCGAGGGTAGTTCCCATAAGGGGTGATTAATTAGGCATGCACAGATTGTAAAATACTTTCACCCCCTCCTATTGTGAGGGTTATGGCGGTAATTAGCTGTAGTTTTGGAAAAGTGGGCAAGCATTTAATGCGAACTGATAATGAATTCACTGGTACGTATTTTATTAAGCAAAAATGTATTCTGCTCTAGGCGATAATCCTGTACTCAAAATACTTTTTTTTCTATTTTTGTGCTCTGCATACCGTTGAAAAAATGTAATCATATATGAAACGCGTAAACCACCTCAAAAAATTTAAGTTACAATTTTAAAATAGAAACACTTAGGCTTTATTTATTCCCAGTCAGGAAAGAGTTGTAGACAATAAGAAAAAAAGTTCATGTAATTTCTGCGGTTAGCAGAATTCGTTAAAGGCAGGTTCACTAGCGGTCAACAATCAAATTCAGAATGTTTACAATAACTTTAAACGGATTTGATGAATAAATTGTATATAAATAACAAGCTTTGTAATTTAGTGCATTTCATATTTTTATCCTTTGTTCGAAGTGGAAAAGTGGAACAGTGGTATAAGCGAGGAATAAAACTCTAATTGACTCTCTCTCACTCTCTCTTTTTCTTTAAATCGAAATTAACCATGCATTGTATTTCAATTTAATCATACTTGCTTTTCAAATGCATAGATATAATTCAATTTACCTATTGACATAATATCTAAGGTCATGCTTACTCCATTGTGTAAGATTATTATTGAAAAAAACCGCTCACAGCTGTTCTTGATCGATGTAAACCAATCTCCATGGAGTCATCATTGTCTCATTTTCCAAACCCATTACTCTCTAACAGCTCTATTATCATTGCCTCGACAAGAACATATTCTAAAACCTTTTTATATACACGCAAGGTGACTTGCAATAATTCAACCAAACTTCACCGAGTTATTTAGCAGATTATAGTCGTATCCATTTCTTAAACGAACCAAAGTACAATACAGTAAAATGACAAATAAAAACGTAAGTAGTTAGTGGTAAAACACAAGGCAATTTTCTGCTAACTCTTGCCCACTAACACAAAGTGTGACAGCCTACTGTACTGTGCCCAGCGATGCGCGCGCAGCAGATACCCGGCAGAAAAACTTGCGCTGTTTTGCAACGTGGTCCGCTGCCGTCAGATGAATGTATACATACGTCATACGCTGCAGCCAACCCATCGGAATGAATAAAAAGTTTCACATATTGGTAGGTTGCATGCACAATAATTGCAATGTATTTGAATATAAATAAACTTCTAACCAGAATCTTGCCGTTCTTAAACATTTTCTTTACTATTCAAAATAGCGAAAAACAGATTTTTTTTGTTGAATTGTAATAGATTTGTGCGATCAGAAGGTATACTATTAGAGATAAAAAAAACTTGTTTTACTGTTTTTCAATGTAAAAAAATGTTGCTATAGAAACTAAAAATATAAAAAATAAATTTAAATACACTTTTGAAAAAAAATATTTTTTCACTAGTTTTATGAAACTTTCGGCGGACTGCACGATCAGAGGATAAAGTCTGATTTCAAAATTTTGTTGTTTGTTTTTCTAGTATTTACCAATCGCAACTTTTTCGCACCATAGCAATTGTGAATTCAAAACTTTACCTTTTTCGCACCACCATAATTCATAAGTCCTTGCACTCGTTCACCGCAGCGACAGTCCTTACAATGTACCACTGTGCAACATCGAGTGTATTGGATTTGTGAGGGTCAGTTATAAGAATTATATCAACAAATTTTCTTTGATTGGAAATGTGTTTTATCATAATTATAGTAGCGCGTTTGAGTCTGATATTATTGCCTTATAAATGTAGTATTCATTCAAGACATTTATGTTTAGTCCCTTGGAACATGTATTTCCATGTCCTTATGTATGCTTGTATAGCTATGACCTGTACACACTAGATGTACCGCTTATTTAGACTGTATGTGGGTTCTGTTATTTTGGATGTGCTCTTTAAAACGTGTGGATGTGCCCGATGTAGTGCATATTGCAGTCATCACATGTTAAAGTGTAAATTGCGCTCGCATATTAAGGACAACTTGTTATAATTTTTGATCTTCGTTCCTTTTTTAAATTATTATTAGTTTTAAATGCAAATGTGTAACCTTGATTTATAAATTTACTACGTGCGATATTATCTAATATTCCGTGGTATGTCCTTTTTAGAGGTATCACCAAAAACACTAATTTAACGAATCTCAAAAATTTTTAAGTGCAATGTCTTTGTCATCGATATCGTAACGTTACTAAATCCATAAATCTACTAAGATTAAGCCTTTGAATTTACCACTGCCTATTTTATTTGTCGATTTCTTCTTCTTTTAACATCAGCTGTCTTTATTTAGAGTCTTACTTTGGCTCTATAGCAAGTTCGTATATTTTAACTCATCCAAAAAGTGATCGGATCGCCTAAAGTTTTCACTTCAAAAAGGTTCTGTAAAGATATACATACAACACATAGGACATTTACTTTGAAATACTAATAACCTGTATCGTAGCAATATGCAATTAGGAAGTAATCAACGTGTTATATACGAATCCTAACTTTCAAGGCAAACACAAAATGGCGGCTCGGTACTTTAACAAGTAAACGGCTTAACTTTGCAATACCTTGACTTATATATTAATTTCCTGTTGGTTGCAATTCCCAAACTTCCGTCCATTATAACAGTTTTATAAAGTTGTTTATTAGAATATAAGTTCAAATTTTACACAAAATATGTGTTTGTTAATACAATTAATCTAATGACGGATATGTTCGAGTTTATCAGATAATGTTTCAAAGAAATAAAATCATAATGAGATTTCGTTGTATTTATGTCAACACTCTTTTTCGCCGCTTTTGTGATCAATAACGCATAAATACTTCACTTAAACTATAATAGTTACTGATTCAAAGAATTTAATGGATCATAGTTTTAATATTAGCGGGGGAAATAAATTGGTTACATTTTGAAAATTAAATCTGACTACTTAAAAAAAACGTTAACTATTTAAAAGATATACGTAGATTTTCTTGAAGACAACATGGAGAAAAATCTAATATGTTAAAAAAAAACTTTTATTGATGTGTAATTTTTGGTTATCCAAATACCTTTTAATGAGTTATTAATTAAATGTTAAGTTATTCAATTGTCGTACTTCAAAGGAAGGCATGTTTCGAAAAAGTAACTCCACCAGATGGTTCGAATATATATGACTCCAGTGTGTGATCACTTCTCATAACTTCTAAACTTCTAAACAAGACAGAGAAAACACATATTATTTGGCCATTTCACTGAAATCACAGAGGTTCAACATAGTCTAAACGGTTGGTGCTCTCTGATAAGCTAGTTTATAGTAAAGTGTGTGTACTATTTAATGTGAAGTACGATTTAAAATCAATTAATTGTACACTCACACTAATCTAAAATAGTTTTACTTTCATTAATTCAGAAGTTTTAAGCAATTTTTATCCCGATTTTAGCGAAAATATTACTTTAGACATAAAATATTACGTTGACTTTTAACTTAAGACCTTTGATCTAGAATTGTCAACGAGCACCAACTATGGTCCCCAGAACACGTTTTGAATGTTATACAAAATTATATGTCTTTGCACTCTAACGGCTGCATTTTACTTCCAATTTGGTCCAAATTTGTTACACACAACCAAAAAAATCCAACAACCAAAACGAAGTTTTTTTTGTTGAGATTTTGTGTACTTGAAACTTTTTTGTGTTTAATCTAAATAAGTAAATATATAAGATTTTACTACACATTTTGCTTTTGTAAACGACCTTATAGACCGTCTGGTTCCCTCAAAATCGATCAAATACCCAGTACACAATACAAATACCCGGTTCAAATACACATGGGGATTTTACCGAGGGGCAGCTTCTGATCCACTTTCAACGGCTAGGATGCTGACTGGCGAAGCTAGTTGATTCCCTGCGTGAGAAGCGAAGCAGTCCATAATCAGCTGACGGAAGGCAGAGGCATTGGCTGGAGGCTGAGGTTATAACACGATAAATTAATAATAAATAATAAATTTCGTACATAGAGGCAGCTATTCAGCTCCTTCATAAGTAGACCAATTTCCCAAATATTTGGTTAAAAAGCTAAAACATATAACTTATTATGTGTTTTGCATTTCCGACTATTGTTACAAATTAATATAATAACAAATTACCGTCGTCAATAGTCAATGTCGTGTTGTTTCAAACGACGGCCGTTTCGGCTATTCGGCCATTATCAAGTTTAATTGCACTACATACATTTAAATACTTATTGTAAAATCATGTTTTTAGTGTTCTGTGACAACGGAGTTATCTCTTCTATGTATCTGAGGCTTCATCTTGGCTATTGAATTGTCTGACAATCTACGACGGTAAGTTATCAATATATTAATACAAGATATAAACTATAACATTTGAAAGTTTGCTCAACTCACGTCATCGGTTCGGCTGCGTGAACGAATTATTTCCATTGAAAAGAAAACATATTTGATTAAATATAATGGAAATCAAATAATTATTAAATCTGGTATTTTGGTATGTGCACAACACTGTTAATATCTAATTTGAGATGTTAAGATCCTGAAATAGTGCTAATAAAAGGTTCAATATACAGGCTGGGTAAGAAGTTAGGAAACAGGTGAAATACTTTGTTGAACTAAAATTGTAATAACTTTAGCTATTTTCCCTTGATGGTGGCTACAGTCATTTTTTAAGTGAAAACCCCTTTTCAAATTTCAATTTCAAATACACAATTTTTAAATATTTCAAAAATGTTTTTTATAAACCAAACAGTTTTTCTGTAAATTGGATTTGAAGTTTGGATTTTTTTTTTACCCGTGAAAGGCTATATCTTAGAAGTTTATGTTTGTAGGGATATAAGATACTGTACCTCTTGTTTTTAAAGTATTGAAATTACGTTTTTAAATTAGTCGTACCATAAAAAGTAAAATGTTTACAAACAATTGTATTCAAATGCACGATTTTTTTTTGCCGAAATCTGAAACCGGTCATAACATAAATTTTATTATATGTACTCTTTCTATATTGTGATTTGATAAAACGTGTAAACGGATTTCGATTGTAAACTGAACTATTTGTTTACCAATGTGCTTAAATAGTTATAGTCTTTTAAAAAACTAAACAAATTTCAAATAAATTTATACGAAATCGGTCCTGTTTTCAAAACAACGCAGAGAAAATAAAGTCTCAACGTTAATTATAAAATACGAAAAGCAGTACAAAATAAGGGTTATCATTAGAAATTTTTAAATTGACCACCATATTTTAAAAATGGTAATACCATCTCAATTTTAGAAGCATGCAGTAAAATAAACAACTCTTTAACGAGAAGTCAAAAATGTTTCTATATTTGTTAGAATCCTGGAAATTTAACTGATTTTAAACTGCTTTTATCCAACCAGTATGTTTAAAAATAAATAATTAAATAAATACATATGTACTTGTTCATATTCCACTATAGTTATGCAATTGAAATCAAACGTATACTATTTCAAATAAAAGTGTTACACATTGGTGCCATGATTAAATTAATAATGCAATTTACCCTTTCATTGTTTGAATCATCTCACATTTCTTTTTCTGCTATTCAATGAAATGTAATATGTACATAATTACATAAATGCTACTAATATTTTAAAGGGAAAATATAAACAAATATGTATTCCCTTTGAAGTTATAATATTCCAAGTACATACTGACTACTTTTAATTAATAATAATATTTACACAGTTTTGCCAAATGATATTCTCATCAAATAAAAGTGTTAAAGTTCATATTATTTTCTGTGTATCTCAACACTATTAATACTGAGTACGCGAACACACTTCAGTACGGCTCGCGTAGTTTTTTTAATTGATTTAAATGTCCCAAAGTTGTGTATTAAGTATTATTCGTGAATGTGATGTGTATATGTTCTCATTTAACCAATTGACACGCATCAATGAATGTAAGAAAATAAAATACAAATATAGGCTTAATAATGCCTGATAAAGAGGCGAAACGGCATAACCTATAAGAAAATAAAAGAAAAAGGCCTGTGAGCTGTAACTATGAAAATAACTTAAATTTAGTAAAATATAACCAGTCCAGTAAGGCAATCAATACATCATCTTGAAAGGACTAGTAACTGAACAGTTGATGTTATTAAAGAGAACAAAAACATAGCAACGACTTCTATTTAGTTGCGATGGTAATTGCATTAATCTGGTTAGGCTGAAAGAAAACCACCTCTGACGGTTACTATCTTTTTTAAACATTTAAATTTTGTTACAAATAAAAAAAGTTTGCTGTTTTCATGTCCGCACTACATTACAAAGAATATATAGTAAGTTATAATGTATGATTGTTTATTACTATTAACCTTAACTTATACAGTTTTGTTGAAGCATTCTAGCACACTGTTTTTTTTTTTTTTTAGTTTTTACCTGGTTAACATGGTGGTAACTAAAAGTGCAACTTCAGTGAGCGGTTAACATTGTACACTGCCCTAGTGAAATGTTTTGAAACCAACTCTTTAGGTGCTTTAGGTTTTGGCAAACTCTAATGAGTTACCACTGGGTTGCCAGTAACCCTTTCAGAGCAGTATAGACGTTGCAGTCAGTGATAAAATATGGATTGTGTTATAGTATACAAATTAAATTTTATTTACTGTCTTAGCAGATAAAATGTGAAGGAAATAGTTATAGAGTTTCTTGTGTAGCATTCTTCTTATTAAAGAAAATCCGTTAGACAAATTGTCTAATTAGATGAACAAATTAATTTAAGTATTTTTCGTTTATAAGATTTGTACCCTGCATTTATTTTGTGTTTTAAACACTTAAAATTAAAATATGCAAATAATTTTGTGAGTTTTAGTTACTATTATCCCGCCATAATATGTATAAGAACAAACCGCGCTTTGTTCTTATACATAAAAAAACGTCTAAAACAGATGGTAAAAGACCGAGCGTTACCATTTATAGGAACTGCATATTAACACCTCAGCCTTGATTTACTGGACCATGTTCGCCCAGACGACTTGGGGAAAAACAAATATCGATTATTGTACATTCTGATATATTCACGGAACTTATGATCGATTAGGACAGAGGCACTTGGATCATGAATGGGTGGGGTAGCTTATTCCTTTAACTGGTCACATTCGCAGTATGTTTAGAGTTTTTTATAACATGACTTTTTTTATAATAGATTATTTCTTGAAAAGTACGCTTTAACTTTCAGTGATTATACATTTACAGTGTATTTTATATTAGTCATCAAGTGAAAATCATATTGAACGACTGCATTTATTTCCTTCAAATTTACGCCTTCAATAAACGTTACACTACAGCTCATTGTGATTAACGATCAAATCAGAATTGATCATTACATTTGTATGGCTAATAAATTTTTGCCTCAAACATTACTCACTGGCCTCTCACACAAATACACATTGCAACGGGCAGAAACCCGACACAAATGGGCTAATTACTAAGAGTAATTAGGCCTAAAACAAAAAGTTGTAAATAGAAGCCAGAAGGCCTAAATGTGCAAAAATAGGATAAATAATAAATATAATAACACATTGTAAGTAATTATAATGGGAAAAATATATGTAAAGTGAAATGAAGTAATTTAAAATAATTATATTGTAAATTGAAGGCCTAGTCAATGTTAAACGCAATAGAAGCAAAGCGAATTATTCTAAGAGAAACCGACAGGAAAATTCATGTCGAGTTTTGTCCAGTACTGCAAATCAAGGTACTGTTGCTATGCGCCATAAGACACCATGTTAATATTTTAAGATATACAATTTGTAAATTCCTTTTAATGTAATAAATAGAGGAGAAGAAGCAAATAAAAAAGTAATTAACAGAATTGTTTTAGTAAAAATAATTAAGAAGTTATAAAACAAAGACTTAAGTGAAAAATGCTAAAAGTAACCGATTAAAATAATTCAAAGGCCTAAATTGGGGATAAATTAAAGAAAAATAAATTAATAATAATTAACAAAAAATAAATAAACATAATTAACTATTTTTGAAAGAAAAGGCTTAAAAATAAAGAAAATAAAACAACAATTTAAATAAAGGGAATTAAAGGTATATAGAAATAAATATATACGAAATAGTATGTAATAAATATGTGAATGTAAAATACCATGTGAGAAGGGGGCATAAACCAAAAAAGGGGGTTGCCAAATCCAAAATTCGACGATTCACACAAAACAGGCCACAGAACCGTGCCCAAAGTGAAGAGAGAAAAAATAAGAACAGTTTTGGAAGTTTGGGAACCAGGAGAAAAGGATAGAACCAAGAAAACTTCAATTTAGACCAATTTGGAGAAACTAATATTCAAAATTTAAAGAAAACAAACGAAGGCGATAACTGTGGAACCATGAACCCTACAACGACAACTCAAAGGAGGAAACAATCAGGAGATGGTCAAGAATCCAATGAGCCAAAGAAACAAAAAATCGGACCAGGGGTTACGGAATTAGAGCACTTCGAAATAATTAAATAAAAAAAATATAAAATTCCAGTATAGACCAGAATGGGTTGAGTAAACACAGAGAAGGGAGGCTGAAGACATGTCGTCATTCTACCACCACCGAAGCCAATACAATTACTTATTGCCCTGCAAAGGAAATACATAATAATTATCGACGAAATCAAATTAAAATAATGAAAAAAAGTCGTGGGACCTAATTTAAATACTTAAGTAAAATTCTACAACGTAGAAACCCAGATAAAATACATGAGAAACAAAGTTACTCAAAAAAGGCAGAGTAAGTCTCTTGACTCCAAATCAGACCGAACGAGGTTGAAGGGAGATGAAATATGTTCAGTTGCGTTTTGATAGCCACAGGAGGACCACGTAAAAGTTTGCAGAAGCAGCAGTAGGTCGGCAAAAATCACGAACTCCGGTACAAATCAGCGGGCCGTAAGAAATCGCTCTACATAAAGAAGAGGAGAAATCCTAGAGGAGAGAAGACAGGAAGAAAGAAGAAGAAGGGCCTACACCCAAGAGGATCAAGGACTTCATTCCAAGGACTAAACCACCAAGGAGGAAAGCCGCGATAAATCATATTTGTGAGTAGCAAATAACCAAGCTATATTTTAAAAATAAATAAAATCCAGTAATAAAGTTTTTAAAATTAAATTCAAAAATAATAAGTAAATAATAGTAAATTCAGGGGAAAGTATAAAAGTAAAATCATTCCGGAATATTCCCTATTCTCACAATGGTATAAAAGCGTCGCAAAATAAATGTAAATATTAATATAGTTATAAATATCATTATTGTATTTGTTTCAAATTTTAAGCAGTTGCGAAAGAATAATCAATTTGTTTTTTAAAAATAAAAAGTTTTTATTTGCACATCTTAATTTCTTTCATTTATAAGTTAAATTTCCAATACCAAAAATTAACCAGTGCTCTAAAAATAAGTTAGAATATAAGGTTATATTAATTCTTGTGTGTGACTAAATAACTCCAGACGGCACGATCCTGAGAAGGAGTCTGACTAGAGCTAGTAAAATAAAATAAAGTGTATTAATTACAAACAACTTATAAGAATTAGGAAAGTGAGTGTATTTCCTATTCTTGTCCACGTATATGTGCAAAATTTATTTAAGTGCAAATTAAACAAAAAATAGAAAGGGGAACACGCTGGTTAGGCCTAAAGGCTTGCTGAGGGCGGTTCCGGAGAATTAACGGCGCGGGAGGCACGCGTGAGGAGTGACGAGTGGATTCCGAACGTAGGCCGGGACCCCGAGCGGAGGGAGGCGCGCTTGTGGTTTGGCAACCTGTACAATCTATGATGCCCGGTGTAATACACTTTTTGTCATACTAGATATTTCATACAGTAGGCCTACGTAGCCTTTTATTAAAAATTAAGAATTTAAAATATAAAATAATTGCTCATTTTGATAAAACTTTAATTGTGTTAAAATCAAACGATTGTATTATGTAATTTAAGATACGAAGGCAAAATAATTGAGATACATGCGAAGCGAATCTTTTTTCAAAAGTTTCAAATATGAAATACAATTGTTGCAGACGCGTTATTAGTCCACGATTTTGTAAATACTATTATACAAGGTTATAATACTAATAATTGTTGATATGGGATATATACAAGGCATGTTTATTTGGAAAGTCACGTTTGCAAGAGGATGTTAACTTGATCAAAGTTTGTACGAAAATTTTCTCAAGGTGTTTCACAATAGAGCAAAAGTAATTATTCAGGGAATGTTGGGTTAATATTCTGATCCAACTAGAAGAAATCCAAACTTGTTAGCGAAATTACATAGGGAATATGATCTATTGCAATGACTCTTAAGTGAGACCGAAGGTCACGAGTAGTCTATGAGCACCGATCATAATTCCCTGAACACGTTTCTTGTGTCATTAAAATGTATGTATGTATATATATTTTTGGATTCTAATGGCCGCATTTTACATCCGATTTAATATATAATTTTGTACACACGTTGGTTTTCTCCAAGTCGATAGGACGAGTTTGTTAGCAAAAAATCTAACACCTGGAAACACGTTTGTGACCAGAAGTACAGAATTTCAGAGATTTTGTACTAGAATGGAACTAATTTTTGGTTTTATCTAAACAAATTATTTATGAGATTATTCTGCACATTTTGTTATTATACCACCTTATATGCCGTTTGGGTCTCTAAAAATCTATCAAAACCTCAATTACCATAACAGTTATACTATACAAAGCGTGTGTGTGGGCTGCGAGCGGAACGAAATGGCGCGTGAGCTGGCTCTAGAGGCTGACGTGCAAACAGTTTTCAGACCTACTAATATACTCGTAAACGGCAGCAATTCAGATTAGACTAATTTACCAAATAGTTGAAATCAAAAACATACAATTTTGGAAATTCGTATGTAAATCAAAAAAATATGGAGTGTTTCAAATGAATTTCGGTGTTTTAAGGATTTGTGGTAGCATATTTATTAAATGTACAATTATAAATGAAACAGCGTCTCAAACAGTTTTGCTGTCATGCACTACTTTCTATATTTCCGTAAGAAAGCGATAGTATCAAAGTTGACGAATAGTGAACAGAAAGCTTTTTTGGTTTTACAATTTACAAAGATTGAGTTTGTAGTTACAGTGCAAAGTGTTTTTCGTATTCCGTTCAAATGTAATAATCCAAGTGATAGCATGCATAGATTGTATTACCAGTTTGACACAATTCTATCTTTGTAAACTGACGACCAAGAGTGACTGAAGAGCGTGAGTAGCCTTGAGAAATCAGTTCTGAATGCTCGTCGTGAATTATCAATTCCAATGACTAGTTTAAACTACCGCGAAATTTATAATTTTAATCATTCAAATTTTGTACACTCTGGTGAGGCCGTTTGAAAATAAGCAAATATTTAAAACACAAAACATAACACAACACATGCAATAATGTATAATGCCTGAAACAGGTAGTTTCGGAACTTAATATTTGTATCTATGATTTTCTATACATTATCAATAAAAGTTCATTTACAATAAACTCGATTTTTTTTATATTAGTGTATCTTTTCTAGATGTAAATATTTGTTATAAGACTTATGGAGAGTAAAAAGTGAACTCCTGAGCCAGGCACACTGAGTACATACACTTGAAGTACTTAACCTACATACACAGATATCAAAACTCGTTAGTTTTGCATGCTTGAAAGTATACGTTGCTCATTTCTTGCAGATGTCTAAGATGATTTTGTTGCTTCTTAAAGGTACGTTTACAATTTTAATTTAGTAACATAGTTTTTGAATGTAAACGTAATTTAAACATTTTTTCTAGACATATACGAGTGCATTTAAATTCAATTGCTGGTGACATGAACACAGTGTATAAGTTTGGATATGTTAGTTTCATTTAGTTTATCAGTAAGTTGTTTCGGCTGAAAATTCAGTATTAGAACTATAGTAAAATTTTTCACCAAAAATCTGAATATTTATTAGATTCTTGTTTTGTACTGTTTTACTTTAAAAGATTAATTTTCGCATCATTGTCCAACTTGACTAATAACTTAGAGGGAGGGGTCTGTAAATTTCAAAGTTGTCAATTAAATATCAAAGCAGCTGTAGTATTACGCAGCTGCTGTGATTTAACAAACAATAGAACTGTCCATGTAGGCCTATAGCTTATGGCGGATTTGAATGACTGACATAGAACCCACGTAGAGCAAAAACTACTTTAGTTACAAATACGAAAAATGAATAACAAAAAATTTTGGTTGGGGCATAAACAATCACCAAAATAGGATTTTGCAACCATTTTAAATCGTAAATATATTGAAAATTCGGATGTTCAATCTTTTTTTGGGGGGGGGGGTTTAAAGGCAAAAAACCTGGGTGGCTATCATCGCCTAAATGATGTTTACTCAAAGCTCTATATCAGATAAAACAGATGTTTGTATCAAAAGCTTGGCAATACATCTTTGTTCACATAGCAACCAATTTAGAATCAGTTTATTATTCTTCAAAACCAACAGCACTTTTATTTTGGAGTAAAACTAAAATACAAAATAAACGAAAAATCGTTACTGGATGATAATTCAATTCAAAAATCGGTTGTTACATAGTATATTCAAACCAGCATATTTGGATCAAACACTTAACATAATTTCATTTTAGGTCAATAATGAATTAAAATGCGTTTTTTTGCAACCAATTTATCAAATTTAAATTCAGTAAACTATTCTTCACTATTACAGTTTTTCTTAGCTTAGGTAAAAGCAAACAAATGATTAAATGTATTATAAGTCAAACATCTGGTGATACATAAATATTATATTGTTTAATTAAAAAATAATAATAATAAAAATAAAAATAATTGTTAATCCATTCTCATCAGTATCTATTTTGTTTAAGAATTGATTTAAATTTGTTAATTTGCAGGTTTTTCATGATTGTTTTAGTTTACTTTGTTCGTTTATATATTTATTTGTAAGTATTGTAAGAGGACAATGATTGATTAATAAACATATTTTATATTTGATTTACTTGGTAATACAAAACTTTTTGAAATGTTAATCTTATATTTTTTTATTTTAATAGTGAAATTACAACGCATATCGCAATTCTAATTATTGGGCATGGTCTTGTATATTTTGATCTCTTTCTTGCATTACGCATAGACCACCAATCAGTCTTAATTTCTGTGAATATATTAGTGTGTATAATAATCGGATTGCTTTGGCTTAGTCTTGCGTCACCGCCAGGGTTGGTCAGCTAAGCTACCGTGGGCGGAGCTCCTAGTCCGTAATATTTAAGTTAGAATTCATTGGAAACATGGCATTATCAAGTGTTTACTAAAAAACATTGAATAAAATAAATATTTAACATCAATCAATGTAGTTTTTAATGAAAATTTAGTTTTGTAAATTAGTAAAACTGAAGTATTTGATACTTATATGGAATATTTGTTGTATAAAACAACTTTTTGTCAAGGTTATTATTTATCAGTCTAATATTATAACTAGATTTATTTTACAAAGAAAATAACCGATATATTTTTATATTTTAAATACGAAAGATAAGTTATCTAACAAAATAGTTTTACTTACGTCAGAGTTGTCCGCCCAGAAACAGCCGATACACTGCCGTAACGCCACTTCGAGTGTCATTTGCCAGTTGGTGTCATTATTCTTAGAACTGTTTAATTTAGATTAACATGTTAAACGATAGCACAGACTATAGAATTACTCAAATAGTCTGTGACGATAGTAACTTGATATGATAGGTGTTTTTCGTTTTCACTTTTCATGTATTCAAAGTTTTACATCAAAATGTGTTTTTACATTAGATTCACTTCTGAAAGTGTTAACAAATTAAATAATAATTAATTGTCAATGCAAACAAATATTTTATCACTATGAATTGAAAACATGTTACGAATCATTTCTGCAATTTCATAAAACATTTTTTTCGTAGAGTAACTAGTCAAAGTAACTGTCACAGGTGCATATCACAGTTTGATCATATTGACAGGTCTATAAAGTAAAATTCACTCAGTTATGATTTAGTGTCAATACTTATTTCCTGCCTTAACCAATACATCCTGACTATGATGGATGACGTAATACAATTCTGGATGTTTCAATAAATGCTGTTTTCTGTAAGATTATACCTTATCAACATGTCTACATTGAAATATAAACGGTTTTATAAAATATTAAATACCGTAATAAATACTGAAAGCCCCTATGCATATTAAATATTTAACTCATTATATTAATTGTATTATAATGCATCAGACCCTTGCTGTTGTAAGTATAATTTTAATTTATAAAGGTTAATCTTTACCAGTTTAATTTCCAATCATCGGTTTGTTGAGCTAATAACTACAACGATATCCAAAACATTAATTAGTCTTGGAATAAGCCAGGGCGTTATTAAGTCTGGAAATGCTTGTTACAATATTGGCGTTTGTCCAAGAAGGAAAATTGACCTTTGTTCCCTTTGCAGTAAGTTGAATTCAATCTCAAAATGCTTATAATACTTGTGACTTTTTATTAAAATATTTTAACGGTTTTAAGTAAGGTTAATGCACCACAATTACAATGTCTATTTTCAAAATTATCCCCCATTAGGATGTTATCTATATTATGCACTATAATGTTTAAACTATAAATCTGGGAAAACTTAACACTGATAATATTCCCTGATTTTATAGGAAATTTAAAATGTGAATTTTCAATTTTTAAAAAAATAATATCAAATTTTGAATAACATATTTATTTATGTGTTTATTAATAGTTATATACTGAAAAATATTATAATTAATTTAAAAGAAATATAATAAATTGATTTCCTGAACATAAACCAACTTAACCGATTGCCAAAATCTTCAAAAAAAGTCCGAAATTTGTATTGATTTAAAAAAAAAATGAAACTCTTATTTTTGGAACAATTACGGAAATAGAATTTCATATTTGAATAATTTTTGAATTCTTGAATCACGGGCTAGGAAATCAGGTGAATCCACGAAAAGTTACAAACAAAAAGGGAAGAACAATGCTCTAATTATTAGTCGAAGCAAGATAACAAATCAGCGGATTGCAAGAGGAAGCGTGGAGACAAGTCTCCCAACTTCAGTATTAATTATATTCAACGAGAAACGTGAATTTTTTTTTTTAAAGTGTAACAAAATTGGAAGATAACAGAAAAAATTACTGGATAGTAAGGAATAAAAAGTATAATTGTAAAATCCAGGAAAAAGAGATTTTCAAATAATAAAACAAAGTGTAATGAAAGTTGGCTAAGGATCTAGTTGCAATCAGCAGTATAAATACTTTAACGCCGGAAGACGGGGAGCTTCTTGGGTTTTTTGAGTTGATTCGTGCGTGACAGTAACCACGTCACTGCTACGCTTGTTTTTTTTTATAAAATACCTAAGTCGAGTAAGATGCCTTAGTTTTTTCATCGTAAAACTTAAATAATACTTTTACAAGTGGGACGTAGAATGTCAGCATAATTACGACATCTATTACATAAAATCAGTGGCAACTTAGATACAACAACGTTGACCATTTTTTGGATATTCTGGAAGAATTATACAGGACTTAGTACTACTAGTCAAGACGGTAGTTACTGAATGAAGTAGTCAAACAAATTTCAAGACTGAACTCCAGGATACCATCAGGCTAACTTCACTGAAATTCGATCGTAACTTCGAGGGAATACCGAACCCAGGACTTCAGTCGACATTACATCGCCTCTAGCATCTTTAAGAAGATGTCCAGCATCCGACAACTAGACCCAACAGGACAACACCCTTCAACTACACTACAAGAGGAACAGCACGCAGGTCACCTGTAACCCGACATCGGGAGCCAACCACTGACATCACCACTAGCGTCGAGACGGCAAGCCAAGTGTTAAAATGTCGGTAAAGAGCTTGAATACGTTAGTCCCTGTTAAAATTTGCCTGAAGTAAATTCATAAAATTAATTGAGTATACTGGGTTATTTAGAATGTTAGATTAAATAAAAATTGTTTAAATTATTTAAAGTAAATTCATAAAGTTATTAAAGTCAATTTAAATTCAATAAAATTAAATATAATAAAGTAAATGTTTAAAAAACCATTGATTAAATTATCAGAATAAATTAAATTAAAATAAATGATTTGTTCTGCCTTATAATATTAAGAAAATATTAAAAACAAATATAACTGAATGTTTTGTACTGGTTGGTAAGGTTTCAACCAAAGAATATTTTATTTTATGTTTTTGAAGAAGTATACTAAATTATTTATGTTTATTTTTCAGTATAAAATATTTTATTTGGTAGGATTACCTATTATTTAAATATCTCATTATTTGATGCATTATAGTATTACCACTGACATAAGTTTTAAAAGTAACAAAAGCACAAACAAGCGTTTTAAAAAGTTAGTTTCAGTGTACTCACTATTTAGAGATCGACGATCATTAAAATTAAATGCTTGTGTGCTCGCTGAGCTTTATTACATTTAAATTCACTGGAAGTTTAAAATAAAAGGTTTTTTAGTCAGAATATTTAGAAAACTGAATATTCGGCAACCAGTTGGTTCACCTAGGCCTCATAAAAGAGATTGACAAATACTTCCAGTAGGTCTTATCAACTTATTCTGCAACAGTTACTGTACAATTGTGTTTTGAGTG
>JAGFPH010006935.1:0-12826 GCA_018207615.1 Philaenus spumarius
TTAGCAAGTCTAATTAGCGCCTTGCGACTGGCTAATTACCGTCGCAAATTCCCCCTTTTAATAAAACTGATTTATTTGTTTTTCTAACTTGAGAAATCTGTTTTACTTTAACTCAATATTGTTTCTATTTCTAACAGTTGATGTAACATTCTAATCTTAACAAATTTACATATTAATTTACCTTGGGTTAGACCTTCTTCCCCATCAGTCTGTATTCTATTACCTAACATTGATTATTACACACATATTTATTTACAATATATATCTGAAGAAATTCCACTGCTGCTGGAATAATAAGACAATTTTATACATTACATAATTATGAGTTATTTGATATTAATTGAATTGAACTGCTTATATATTTACTAATTACTTAACTACCTAACTGTACCAAATTATCAAGTTGGATTATGCCCTTGAAACTATTCCCAATTAGTTTGAAAAATCTCACACTGGTAAATAATTTTTTGTTAACAGAAAAATACTAAGCTTTCACGACTCTGCTCGTTCCCTTCTTTGTTACCCGTCGGCAGGAAGTAATTATTTGCTTTGCCGATGTCCTTTTTAATCGATTTTCCTTCTCTGTCGCACTCATTGGTTTCCTGGGTGAACGTACTTTGTTTATTTACTTTAGCCGAGATCGAAGGCCTCCTGTTATTTTCCAATATTCTCTCGACAATTGTATTGCTTTTTGCATTTGACCTAGTGCGGAGTTTCAGGTCATCACCCTCCTTTCAAATCAGCTGATCGATGTAGTTCGCTTATTTTACTTAACTCGCTGTATTTCCTTTAATTTTTATCCGATTTCGGAAATTTAAATTTCTACTTATTTCTAATTCCATGGTTATTTCTTATATCTATTTACAACTTATAATCTATTAAATATTTACACTTTATTATTTCCTTATCCAATATACTGTTAACCAAACACGGTTTTAGCGCTTCCTTTTTTAGGCCTATCTTTCCTAAGTTTACTTGCCGCCTTGCCTTCAGCTTCACCTTAGGTTTTCCTCCTAATTTGTTTCTTCTTCCCTTGGCTATTTTCCCCCATTTATTTCTTCTACTTAGTTTTCTCTTGAATGGCTGGTTGCTTATTTGTATTAGTTTAATTTTGTTTATTTTATTTATTGGCTTATCTCCTAATTTTCTTAATTCCTTGCTTTCTTCTGCCTCCCGGACCTTTTGTGTTAGCTCCTTTCTGTTAAGTCATATCTTTTTCATCGCACTTAACTCCCCGGACTCGAGTATCTTTTTCATCTCTTGCCCCTTAACTAAAATTTGGCTGCTCTGCTCTTTTTCCGCTAGTAACACCTTCTTTAATTTTAGCTGTGGATTACATCTTATTTCTTTCTTAGATTCCAATCCCCTAACACTCATTCCCCTCCATTTTCCTTCGTCTCGCCTGTCTCCTTCGGTTTTTTCCCTTTCTGCTCCCTGGTCACGTCCTTTTCCTTTGTGTATTTTATTTATCTGTTTGTTTTGATTTTTGTAATTTATGTTAAAGCTTATTTTAATTTCTTCTCCCTTTATTTGTAACGTTATAAATTTATGCTCTAAATTTATGATTGCTTTTAGTTTATTTAATAAATTGCAACCCATTATGGCTTTTGTTGACAATTTAGGTACTATTAAGAAAATGCCGTTTACTAATTTTCCTCCTATGTTTAACGGTATCATTGCCTGCTTTGCTACTTTTTGCCGCCTATTTTTGATTGCTGTTACGACCTCAACGTTTGTTACAGGTAGCTCCATAAATTTGCATCCTTTCGTTTTTAAATATTCTACATATTCTGATTGTATGCAAGAGTATGCAGCACCCGTGTCGATTTCTAAGTTTAACTCTTCTTCGTTAATTTTTATTTCTATTTCAGGACATTTTATTTCCTCCTTTTGTAGTTCTATGTTATTAGGCTCTTGCAATAATTCCTCCCGTATATCGAACGCAATATTTTTGAGTTGAAATTGTAAACGACTTTCTTTTTGAAAATTTAAATTTAGTTTTTTAAGGTTTTGTTTAACTTTTTGGCTTTTTTCTTCGGTACCTGATTCCTGATTCGTTGTCAATTTCCTTTTTCCGTGTTCTTCTAATCTTGGGACCGGACGCACTAGTTTTTTGGACTAGGTTTTGGAACGTTGGTATTAAAAGGACTAGGTTTTTTCGGATATTGGGTTTGGCTAGTACTAGGTTGGATCCCATAGGATTTCTGGTTAGGGTTTTTAGGATGGTTTTGAGAGTCCGCGGTCCTTGTCGGTTGTCTTTCGAAATTTCCGTAATTTCTTGGTCCGTCGTGTCTAACATCTCTTCTGCCTTCCCTTTCCATTGCCTCGAATGCCCTTAAAAGCTCGATAGCCTCTTCGAAGCTTTCGCTAGGCTTGCCTACGCTCGCAACCCTTATACGATTGTCAAAATGCCTTAAAATTCTGTTTATTATAAACTTTTCAGGAATTGGTGGATTAAGATGTGTAGCTTTAGTTACCATTTTACAAAAGTAATCGACTCTGGACATGGGTCCTTGGTCGTTATATTTTCCGTTTTCTATTAAGTTACGCAATGTTTGTTGCGCCTGGTATCCCCAAAAGTTTTCCACAAATTTCACCCTAAACTCTGAGTAATTTGTGCTGTCACGTTTTACAATTCCCCACCAGTCTAACACTGCCCCTTTTAAATATCTCTCGATTATTTTTAATTTTTCTTCGTCGTCTAATGTAGGATCTATCTCGGAAAAGTGCTCTTCCATGTCCTTTATGAACTTCATAGGGCTTTCCCTGGGTGTTCCCCAAAATTCCGAAATTTTTTGCTCCCCTTGGTTCGCATTTACATACACGACTCTTTTTTCTGCTCCCCCTACAAATCTATTTGTGTCTATTTCTCTAACCTTTCTTTCCAACACTTTCATTGTTGTTTCTAACTTTTTCTCGCTAGTTTTTACTGCTTCTACTTCGACACTAACTGTGGCTATCTTACTACTATTTAAACTTTCCGCTTCTTTGAGTTTGTCTATTTCCTCCCTTACTTCCACTATCGCTACTTCACATTGATCTACTCTGCCCTGGATTAATTCTATCCCTTTATTTAAATCATTTTTTAATCCGCCTACAGCTAACAATATTTCTTCGCGACTTTCTCTTTCCCTTTCTTCGCGCTCTTTCTCTTTCGCCAATTCTCTTTCTTCGCGCTCTTTCTCTTTCGCCAATTCTCTTTCTTCGCGCTCTTTCCCTTTCACTAACCGTTCTTGTCGTTCCGCCTCTCGTTCGCGTTTCTCGGCTAACTCTTTTTCTTCGCGTTCTTTCTCTTTCGCTAACCAGGCTTGTTTTTCCGCAAACCGTTCGCGTTTCTCGGCTAACTCTTTTTCTTCGCGTTCTTTCTTTTCTGCTAAACGTTCTTGTCTTTCGGCCGACATTAATTTCAACATTTTTTGAATATCCGCCTCCTCTTTTTTCGGTCCTGTTGCCATTTTAAATTTTTTACTTATTTTTAACACACAATTTATTTTAATTCACTTAAAATTGCACTGCTTATCTCTAATACATGTATAATTAGGCTAATTGTTTTCTGATCACTTATACCGGTTCGTACGTTATCTCAATGAGAAATAAATCTTTTAATTGTTTAAAATTTTATTTTTCATTCAGCCAACGCGTTGGGCGCCACTTGCCACGCACCCGGCAAACTCTCCGACTTTTTCCGCTTTCGGAATCACAGGGTTTGGCCCCACGTTCGGTCGCCACTTGCCCTGTAATACCCACTCTATTTACCAGACTTATTTTTTAGTTAATTTTATTTGAAATTCGGTCAACTTGTACCTGCCCGTATGACCCTTTTTGAGTGGTTGATGCGATGGCAAGAATTGGAAATTGTTTTTCTTTAATTTCCAGTTCTTGTTTTAAAAATTTTTTAGAAAACTTTTGTTTTGTTTTCTCTTTAGTACACTAGCTCTTTTTCTAACTCCGATCTCGAGGTCGTCCCCGGTGGAGATATACTTGATATGATCAGAAAACACTTTTGCCTTACCTGAATCCTTATAATTAGAGCACTGAATGATTTATGGTATTGTACTAATTTTATAAATGATTTTAGCAACTCTTTCAAGAAATAACCAATTTATTGAACAAAATTACTATATTAAACTTACGCAACTGCGTTTTCAACACAAAATACAATGGATAAATTGAATATCTATTTATAATTAATTTTTCGTCGATATTTACCACTGTGAGATGTGAGTTAATTATTTTTAAAATGATTTTACTTTCGTTATACTTTCCCCTGAATTTACTTTATTTATTTATTAATTTAATTTATTGATTTCTGAATTTATTAAAATTTTCCTAGATTCGAAAACAACTTGATAATCTGTTACTTACAACAAACAAGATGTTCTGTCTTCGGTTCCCAATCCTGGCGGTGTTGGTCCTCCGGAATCCTCCTAGGTCCAGTTAAGTCCCAATGGCAGTACGGTTTTCGGCCCGTTACTCTTGACCGGAGTTTAGCTAGATAGGTCCTCGCCTCGATTTTCTTCAAGATTTACTCTCTCTGACTTATGCTGATGACGCCCAATGTCCGCTATTCTTGCGAGTGTTCCACTGCGATCGTTCCCTCAGCTAGTCTCTTGGAAAGCCCTTCTAGGATCTCTGAAGTACGTGGTGACGGTCTGGTATCTAAAACTGAACTAACTCGACAAGCCTACCGACTTTAGGCTCTCGCCCTTCCCCTACTCGGCAGATTTGTCTCGTTACTGTTTACTTTTGCTCGGCGTGTTCATTCTTGAAATCTTTAAAATTTGGCTTTGAAAGTTTCAAACTGCCGTAACTTTCTTGTCCTTGGCCCAATTTTGGTTTTGTTGGTCTCATCTTGTACATGACGACCTTCTGCTCACGTAGCCCTTTGATTTGAAGTCGTACGCCCTTTTTTCGCCGTGTTATTTGCTTCGCAAGTTTTCGTTGAATTTTGAAATTTCATTCGGTGAATTTTATCAAATTTGGAATTTTCTTCTTCCTATCCTCTTAGTTTGGTTCCCAAACTAACGAATATGTTTTTGGATTTCTTCTATCTTGTTTGGTTCTCCCGCTATGGTTGATTTTCGGAAGCCTAATTTTGCGCTGCCGATTTTTGTGTTTTATTCCCCCCCCGATTTTACCTTTCTCACATCTCAAGTGATATTACAATGCATTTAACTATTTTCTAACCTATTCTGCTATTTATTACAGACTATTCTAATTTTTTCTCCCTTTTGTTTAACTTTAAAGTTATTTAGTTTTATTATTTAATTACGTTCATTTTACTTATGATTTTTTGTCTAAACCTTGCATAATTACCTTTTGTTAGTATGTCGATTTTCCCCCCCTTTTCAATTTTTGAATTTAACTTTATTTTTGAAGTTATAGGCCTTTTTATGCAAATTAATGACTTTAAATCCCTTTTTTGTTACTAAGTTATTTTTATTTGGAAATGAATTTGGGCTATTCCTTTATAGGCCTTATTAGGTCTCTATTAGGCCTAATTAGATTTTTGAATTTATTCGATACAAACAATTTTTCATTTTTTGGTCTTACTTTTTGTGCTATAACTCCTAAATTAATTACTCTATTAAAAAACTTTTTATACTGTTTAATTCGTCTTTTTCTCCTCTTTTTAATTAACTAAAATAATATACAACATTTATAATTATCAAAATTTAACATGGTTTTTGATCTGCCTAGCAAGTAGAAGCTGACAAACTTTTGCCGTTCTCGACAGGAATTCTCTTGTCCCATCTTGTCGATTGAACTTAGTACAATTCATATCGCCTCTGTCTGTTATTTTTCTGATTGATAAAACGTTAAACTAACTTCTTTAATAACTCTGAAACTATTCATATATCATCAAAAACTTATTCTTTCTTTTATTTACGTTTTAATTTACTGATTCTTATGCTGTCTTTAAAATTTAAATTCGTTAACTTTTAATGTTTTGTGGTTCTAATTAGCAAGTCTAATTAGCGCCTTGCGACTGGCTAATTACCGTCGCAACCCGTTACACAAGATTTAATTTTATGTTTAAAAAAATTGAATGCCAATATCAATTTGAATTACAGTTCCATTACATACATTTACTGTGGAATAACTCATATTTTTTTCAAAATTTTACAGTTTTAAAATTCACAGAGTTTTAAGAACATTTACATGAAGTTCAACTTCACTATCCATTTTCAGTAACACCCGTTACACTTCTTTTTTCTATATTTATATTCGTTAACATTTACTAAAAGTCATTATTATACATTCCCTCTTTACGAAGCGTTTATCAGGGTGTTATTTAAACAAAAATCTTATCCAGAAGAACCAAATTATGTTTTTATAATACTGTACTAATATTAACCTCCGAGATTTAGCAGCGAGCAGAGCGAGAGGCAGTCTGCGCTTCTTCCTGTTCGTTGAAAGCCAAAGTTGCTTTTTAGATTTTGTTGTTCCTCGGCGATCCATTGAGAAAACAAATGTTAAACGAAATAACGTTCTCAATAACAATAATTACAAGACGACGCAATAGTACAACAAAGAAAAATCGCGGGAGAGCTCATGGATGGAAGCGCGGGAAACCGTCATCCAACTGTATACAAGCAACATCTGAGACGCGTGGTGGGGGTAGAGGTGGCGCGAGTGAGTCACAGCGGCACTGCACCTGCTTCGTGTCGCTCTCGCGTTTGTTCTCATTACTGTAAATGTATAAAAAACGATACCGACTAAACCAGCTAGGCGATTTTAAAAATTAAAAGTGTAAAATTAATTAAAAATTATTGTCTTCAAAATGACTACCTGCGATTTGCATTTTTCGTTTTGTAACACAATTATTTTATTATTATTTTTTAAACCAGCAACTTAATTAAAATTTAGCTTCTTTGGCGTGAATTCTAATCTTATTCCGTTCACAAATCAGTTTTGCAAATGAACATCGGATGAAAATTCCACCAATACAAAATGACTCCATTTTGGTGCTGCGCCGTGGTGGCAGAATTTGGAACTAATCCTGGGATGTTTAAATACCAGGAGTGTTCGAGGCTAGTAGATATGGCAACGCTGCGCGTCCATCCTATTGGCCGCCACGCAACGGTATTCTTTAGTGGTCTTTGATATAGGTATAATTTGTTGTATGGTATCAGGGCCGTTCCTACACTCGATTCCACGTACACCGTGCAGTACAGGTCTTACGGGAGAATAGACATGCTACTACCATTACAGCGAACATCACGTTTATTGTCATGCGGGTTGCGTCAACTGACCGAGCTTAGCGTGGGAGTTGATGTTTTTTAGTTGGCTATTATCGCTGAGACTGCCGTATGGATAACATGGCTTATGGGCGCTCTGTACTGGGTGTCGTGCCATCTCGTCCAAGTGCCATCTCGTCCAAGTGCTATCTCGTCCAAATTCCACGAACGTAGGGCGGGAGGTTAATTCTCTACCTGCCAACTAGTGCCATCTCGTCCAAAAACCTATGCTATTGTTTACTTGACAGGTTTACAAAAACTATTGGAACGTTCAATTCTTTTTATTAATGGTCTTCTATAAATTGCGTAAAACAGCAAGGTATTTGTTTACTTTAGCGTGTCAATTGAAACTACTATAAATACACAAACCTTAACTTTTTTCTTTATAAATATAGTATAGCCAACTCAACTACAAAGTTGTACATACGTTTTTAAAGTACAAACATACTGTTATAGGCCAGGTTAAGTAAAAAGTAAACATACTGTGACTAAATACTATAGGTTAGAACCTCTTAGTTTTTTTTAAATTTTAATTATATAAAGTGATAATAACGAAATATAATCATACTGTTATCGGCCAGATTAAGGAAAAAGTAAACATACTGTGACTAAATACTATAGGTTAGAACCTTTTAGTTTTTTTTTAAATTTTAATTATATAATGTGATTTACACTAGTACGATTTACACATTGCCACACAATTTCTCCACACTTTTAATTTTTCTTTGTATACCGAAAACTGTTATATAAAAGACTAGGTTGGCCTCTTATGGTGGTCGAAAACTCCATATTCCTATAGATGTTTACACCTCCCGATCAAGCATACAAATGAGGTTTAAATTGGCAGTGTCCACATGTGTACAAAGGGGTGGGAGAGCGGTGAGGGTGCTAGGCGAGGGCGCACAACCACAGGCTACCTGCGTTGCCTTCCTCAACCCTTGTCAAGTTTTCACTTGGACGAGATGACACTAATTAATGTGTTCATTCAACTGTAAAACTGAGCTGGACGAGATGGCACTCTTTTCTAGGAAATAGGGTGTTGGACGAGATAGCACTTGGACGAGATGGCACTACATCTCTGTACTGCACGGTGAACTTGGCATCGGGTGTAGGAGTGGCACCCGGAGCAAGTTTACATTGGGCGCTCCTCGGTGGACTCGTTTTTAAAAAAACTATAGGCTACTAGTGATGAATGTTTGGTAAAAATAAGAATGGAAACAGTAAACAAAATTGATTTTTTTACAATAATTTCTTAATATTGAGCAGGCCTAAATGCAAAGTGAACTTTACGCCCGGAAGGCAGTAACATATTTTGATTTGCAGCTCGTGGCGCCAGTTTCCGGCATAAGAAGTCAAACATGGACAAAACCTGAATCTTAACAAATTGTGTGGATTTTCAGTACGTAGGAAATTTTGAACGTTTTTTGTTGAACATTCTGCATAAAAATGTATTACAAAGAAATGTTATTTACCTACAAAGATCAGGAGCATAAGATACTATTTCTTCTCCTGGCTGAATAAAGGGAGGGAAAATCGTTGAATCGGTCCCTCTGATTGCGTTACACTCTGGACCTGCCCAAATATTCATCTCGGGTTCACCGTTGAAAGCGACTACTTTGCCTACGTCCTTGTAGCTTTCGGCTCCTCGATTCACCAGGAATTGTCCTTCTTCTGCTGTACCGTTCTTCTGTGAAGGCAAGCAACACTTTTTACAGTACAACTAGTAAGCCAAGGAAAAAATAACAGCCAGATTAATTAGATATAAGTCAGAAAAATGCACAATTTAAAATAATAATATTTAAAAAAACAACATTCTTTATCTAGGCCTACCTAGCTATTCCGCGTTTACAGTTTAGTTGATAGCCTGCCCATGCTATTCAAACGGAGATCTTAAGCTACTAGCCAGCATAAAAACATCACAACCTCATAAAACTCATTTAAACTAGTTATTAGGAATATGTAATGGGGTTTACTTAAAATTGATTTACGTTACTGAAATGAAGAAATTTGGATCTTGAATTAAACACTGAGATAAGGATATTCATAATTCAATGTTGTTGTGAATAGGAGCCGATGTAGTTAGGTTAGGTAGTAGTAGTAGGTCAAATTTGGAAAATTTTTAAATGTAAAGGTAGGTCGAGTGATACCTCATATCATAGGTCTCTCTTCACTGATCATTTTGGAAAAAAAGTTTAAACTTATCTTACTGCGTATGTACAGGGTGTTCCAAAACGTCCAAAATGTAGTGTTTTGCAGTTAGTTTTATTGTTACCACATAACATAGCCTACATAAACCAATTTTGTATCCTAGATTCATGAGAAGATACCCTTTCCAAATATGTGCTTAAATTGCCCCTTACTCAAAAATTGTCTAAATTTAAAAATAGATACAATTTTGGAAAAAAAACACATTAAAACTCAAAAACTTCAAATAGTCGTGAAGTACACCATTGGAAAGGTCTTTCAAAAATAAACATTTTTTGTATTTAAAATTTGACTTTCTAACCGTTTCAAAATGGCGACTGAATAACTTATTTTCCATACAGGTGGTCCGATTCACCCGGTATATTCGTAGAAACAGTTTCTTCTGAGTTTGGGGAAGGGAAATTTCATGCACCAATAAATATATGCATTTTATAAAGCGTGTTTCCTAAGGGTCATCATACGTAGTTCGTATTTTTACGAAATTTAAAAAGATTACATTTTGCACATTGCGCCATTCCCCCCTCTATAATTTTTGAAAACGTAAACCTGTGATGGTAAAGAAATTCATATACTTTACAGAAAAACTACCACTCTAAAAAATTTCATTCATGGTGTACAGTGGTACTACGTTTGACAACCATTATCATTTTATTAATAATATTAACTGTTAAATGGTTAGTTGAATATATGAATGTTGCTGCAATTAACTGCATGGATAAAACATTCTAACCGGCTGCCATTACGGAACCCTTTCCAAGCTATTCTAACTTGTACTTCCCCTGTTTAACATATGGCATTACTGTAGTTATCTTGAACGTTGGTCTAATTAATCGAGTTCCCAAATAATTTCGATCAATTACGATTATTAATATCTAGTAAAAAGTTTCAAAATATTAATAATTCGACCACTCAGCTGAACCGCTGACGTGAGTTAAGCAAATTTAAAAAATTGGGTTTCAACCAACAATTTGGGAAATACTGTACGTCTATTCACGACAATGCTGAAAAGCTGCAAAATGCTTCACACGCCATTCCGCATATTGGGAGTATCTTCAACACACAAAGCATTGCGTGCTTCGTTTTGATTGATTTTGGGGGAACCAAGCGAGCTATAAGGTCGCGTAAAAAACAAAATGTGCAGAATAACATCCTACATTTATATTTGTTGAAAAAACTTAAAAACAAATTCATTCTCGTAGGAAAAATCTAAAGAAATAGTTACTTTCTGTCAAAAAAGTGCTTCCGATTGTTGGATTTTTTTTGCTAACGAACTCGTCCGAGCGACGTAGACAACCAACATGTGTACCAAATTCGAACCAAATCGGGATCAAAACGCGGCCGCTAGAGTGAGAACACATATATACATTTTATATACATAAATATATATATATATGATTTTTAATGACACCCCAAAACGTGTTCTGGGGACCATGATCGGTGCTCATTTGCTACTCCCGATCTTGGGTCTTACCATAAGAGCCACTGCAATAGCTCATTTTTCCTATGGAAATTCGGTAATAATGTAACAACAATTTAAACAAAACAAAATTTAGTGTTGGTTGCTATGGTAATGAATATAAACAAACATGTGTTGCTAAGCATTTGGTGTAAAGAACTGTTTCATCCGTTTTAGGGCTGGGAGAGAATCTTCTAATTTTCACTATTTTTACACTTTAAAAACTAAATTCTGCAAAATCCTTTCTTAGTTTGCGTCTATGACCCCTTAAGATTGTAATTTAAAATTTTCGTATTTGTATCTTAACACGTTCACTGCGGGAGGTATGCAATCGTACCAGGCTCGCCCCACGCCTCATGCGGGGCGGTACGAAATCACGCCATCCCCGTATTGGGAGTATTTTAAATACACAATACATTGCGTGATTCGCACGCCAACCCCAGTATTGGGAGTATTTTTAATACACAGTGCATTGCGTGCTTCACACACCAACCGCCGTGTTGCGAGTATTTTTAAAACACAATGCAATGCGTGATTTGCCCGCCAACCTCTTTATTGAGAATATTTTCAATACACAATGCATTGCGTGCTTCGCACGCCAACCCTCGTATTGGGAGAATTTTCAAAACACAGTGCTATGCGTGCTTTGCACGCCAACCTCCGTATTAAGAGTATTTTCAAAACACAGTGCAATGCGTGCTTCGCATGCCAACCATAGTATTGGGAGTATTTTCAATACACAATGCAATGCGTGCTTTGCACGCCAACCCCAGTATTGGGAGTATTTTCAATACACAATGCATTGCGTGCTTCGCACGCCAACCCCAGTATTGGGAGAATTTTCAATACACAGTGCATTGCGTGCTTCGCACGCCAACCCCAGTATTGGGAGTATTTTCAATACACAATGAATTGCGTGCTTCGCACGCCAACCCAAGTATTGGGAGAATTTTCAATATACAATGCATTGCGTGCTTCGCACGCCAACCATAGTATTGGGAATATTTTCTACACAGTGCAATGCGTGCTTCGCACGCCAACGCCCGTATTGGGAGAATTTTCAAAACACAGTGCATTGCGTGCTTCACATGCCAACCCCAGTATTGGGAGTATTGTGTATTTTCAATGCACAATGCATTGCTTGCTTTGCACACCAATTTTAAGCCCCTGTGCTATGGACGCACGTGTGCATCCACTTTAAAATATTAGTGGATATTACGTAGAAAAGTACACAAGTTAAAAATAAAGTAATTTCTACTCATTTAGGCTATAAATATAAAAAATAAAAGATAAGCTCCTAGCGTATGAAATACGAAATTTGCGTAGCAGTGAACGTGTTAAGGCTCGGCTCTCTACATTCAAAACGGTGAAGTTGGGTACCAATTTCAATGTTAACTAACCAAAACATACCTTCACTATTAAGCATATTTTGGTGTTGTTTTTGTCAAAAAACGAAAGCTGTATTTTTTTTCTTAAAGTAAAATAGATTGTGGGTGTTGATTGCTAAGGTTTTTGCAATATTTTTTTTGCAACTGAGTAAACAATTTATAAAGTTTACTATTTATATCATACGTTTATGAAAATAATAAAACGGGTTTTAAAAATGTGTTCGGCAATCAACATCCGCATATAGCAGTACTTCAAAATGAAACCAAATTTTTAAATTTATTCCACAAATTAACGGAAAAAAATGACTTATTCTGTAGCATTGCTCTTATGGGAATTAGATTCAATATGGCGGACAGGGTAGCGGCCCCTTATGATTCTGTGTTAGTCGGTCCTTCAGTCAAGACAAAGCCTCCTTACATATAGATTTATACATACGCTACGTACATTAAAATATTTATTACAATTTTACCTTCACTTATAGTCTATCCGCTCGGCCGTGATACCTGACTTCTCGGAACTCAACGCCCCCTCCCTA
>JAGFPH010006935.1:27021-44903 GCA_018207615.1 Philaenus spumarius
ACTTACGAAATGAGGAAGTACAATGTTTATTTTTTAACACAACTTACTAAATGAGGAAGCACTATGTATTAAACTATACATTGTATTAACATTAACAGATTAAGCCTATGATGTAGGACAATCTGTTACACTTATATACCCAACTCAAGTATACAAATTTTCAATGCGATCGTGGCCTAAGGCGCTAGTATATGGTGATTTGCTGGTTCGAATCTTGGCAAGACCAAAACTTTTTCAAACATATGGAATAGAGCGTTTCGTATAGGAGCGTTTCGCTTTAGGGGTACGTTTTGAAAATACAGTGTGGGGTCTCGTTTTATAAGTTTTTGGGAACAGGAAACCTGATTTTGAAAAAAATAGGGGTTTAACATAAAAAAGACATAACTCCATTAGAAGGTACAGTTTAAAACCCGTTAAATGTAATTGTACATTTTATAAATATTATCAAAATCTTTGCCTGAAACTTTCCTTTGATATGTGCAACCCTTAGCGCAAAGGGCTAATTTTAATCACCTGTAGGCAAAATCGAAAGGAAATGTTTATTTTGTTAAGTAATAACCACAACATATAAGTTTTTCCTCAACCCCGGACTATACTGTCAAAATCCTTGAAACATGTAATACAAAGAAATAACAAGCTACAGTTTGAAAGTACCAGTGATCCGTAGGCTGTGCAAGATCCTCGTTAAGTCTTCATATTTACATAATAATGTAGATTTCGAAATACACATAATATTTTATTCTGGGTTAGATTTAAGCGATAAAATCAGGCTTTAGATGTATAACACAGAGGCAAACAAGATGACAATAATTTGACGATATAAGATATTACAGTAGCCCATTAACTCTGTTTGTATTGTCTAGAGTAAGACAATGTACACAATTGAGAAAAAAAGAAAGAAAATTGTATTACTAACTTATGACAGAGAATAAACTAAATGAATACTTTTGTAAAAAGAACGTTTTGGATTTAAGTAGATTAATAAGGTCCATCACGAGACTTCTTGTCGTATCATTTAAGACGACGTGTTTCTAAGCCGTAACTCCATCTTCAGGTCTTAATCACTCCGAAGAGATCGTCTCACATTAAAATAATTCGACCACGCAGCTGAACCGCTGACGTGAGTTGAGCAAATTTCCAAAATTAAGTTTATAGGCCTATTTTTTAGGGTTTCAACCAACCATTGGGGAAATAGGTCTATTTACGGCGGTGCTGAATGTACAATAGTTCGCACGCCATTCCGCATATTGGGAGTATCTTCAATACACAAGTATTGGGAGTATATTCAACACACAATGCATTGCGTGAGTATCTTCAATACACAGTGCATTGCGTGCTTCGTACGCCAACCCCACGATACAATCCACCTCATGGCTTTGAACCGGGCACTTCTATGGTATTTCACGTTTTGATCGATTTTGGGGGAACCAAGCGAGCTATAAGGTCGCGTAAAAAAACAAAATGTACAGAATAACATCTTACATTTGTAGAAAAAAAGTCAAAAACAAATTAATTCTCGTAGGAAAAATGAATGTTGCCTTTAAGGCAGGTACAATAAATTAAATGTACACAATAATTTTAGGTTAGGCCTAGACTGATGAACCAACATTTTATGTTTATTGAATGTATTTCAGCACTTGACGATAATATCTGAACTACGCCGGACGGAACCGATCGTCTCTTAATTGACGAACCAAAACACATGTTTCTTGAATGTATTTACATTCATTGCGGTAGAAACCAATTTGATAACGCTTTTTCGTTACTCGTATTTTATATTTGTCATTGCCATAGCAACCAATTAATAACACTTTTTTTCGTTACGCATTACATTTTCTATTTGTTAACTCCTACCGCAAACCGCATTGAGGAACTTCATTCCAAAAATGTTTCGATGACCAAATCGACTTCATCAAATTTAAATTATAAAGGACTCCCTTGACGGAGAGAATAAATTAAGGTAATTAACCTTTATTACATTTATTGAAATTTAAATTAGTCCACTGAGGTTAAAACAACAGTCATCATTTAAACTACCGTTTAGGAGATAAAATGAAAACAAACTAAGAGTTTAGTGTGCTGTGTTTGTGCGATGTAGAATGAACAGTAAATGTAATAAGCTTTTAAAATAGCCCAGTAAGCCTGAATCACTACAGTCATTATTTAGAGGAACTCAATCACCATTGTTACTAAATTAACAGCTAACTAATGAATTCTAGAACAATCGATTAATTAATAATTAACTCTGCCATATTATAGCCATTGCTTAGTTTATTGCAATTCAGTTCAGCAAATAGAATTAATAAAATATTAATTTACTTTTCAATAACTATTGAAGTAACAGTCGATTTAATTTGTTAAAATATAGGGCAGTAATTGGTTGAAATAATTTGCAGAGTTATTTCGAATGTTTTAGAAGAATAATTGATGCAAAGCCCCGGTAATACATTTGTTTGTGCTTAAATTGATATTATAGATACAATTAATTTAAGCCTTAAAGCCATTTATAGTTTGAACTTAAATATGTAATGTGCCATGTGTTTTAAAACAAAAATTTAAAATTATTATTATAACTTATCTTTGTATCTGTTTAAATATACAGGGTGTCAAAAAAGTCCCACCCCCTTTAACTTTGGAACAAGTAGAAATAAATAAATGAGCTTTGGGATAACCGACCATTAGGGGGGGGGGGGGGGGGGGGTTGAGAGGATAATTAAAAAATCTAGTGATATTCCTACCTCATTTTAAAGGGCTTGATAAACGAAAAAGAATGGCACAAATTAGTGATCTCTATCCTAACCTTATCGAAAATGGTGGCCAGTAAAATTTTAAATATTCTATGTTAATACAATTTTAAGTACGTTACATATACTACGATCCAGTGGAAGAATAATGGTCTTTTGTATGTTAGTTAATAAAATCAGAGGGTCATTCAAAATCTAGTACCAAACAAATATTTACACAACTAGACAGAAGCTTAAAAGGAACGAATAAACTTGCCGTTTCTATAGTTGTGGACAGCGTAACTCTGTACCAGGAAAAGGCTAGCGTCTAAACGGATGTCCAGCGGATGTGAAGCGATCCTGGTTCAGAGTTACCCTGTCCACAACTGTAGATACATGGTGTTCCTTTGAGTCAAGGCTTTATTTTTGAGCATTTAATATAAATTTAGAATTAAGGTAAGTCTTTAGCTTTATTACCTATGAAAGGTATTGTCACGTACCTAATTAAAAATCTGTGTTAATAAAATGTTTTCAACTTAGACTGGCCGCCATTTTCGATAGGTTTAAGATAGATACCTATAATTTGTGCCATTCTTCTTCATTTATCAAGCCCTTTGAAATGAGGTATCACTTGATGGGGGATTGTATTTAAGATTTTTGAATTACCCTCCCAATCCACCCCCATTTTGGGGTTAAGTGGAGAAATGGTCGGTTACACCAAAATTCATCTCCCTTTGTCATATAAAGATACCGCTAAGCTCATTTATTTATTTCTACTTCTTACAAAGTTAAGGGGGGGGGGCTTTTGGACACCCTGTATATTGTAATGTGTTGCTTAAAATTAATCATAAACTCAAATGTAAAATAATTCAATAAAGCGACTTAACCGCAGAAGTGAGTTGAGCGAATTTCGAAAATTATGTTTACAGGTTTTAGTTTTCAACCTAATATTCGGGAAGATGGTCTGCTCACGAAGGCGCATAATAGCTACCTGCGTGTACGAAATATATTAGGAGTAACACCCCATGCTTTTTTAAGACATGTATATGAGTTTGTATTCTACGTTATTTTTTGATTTTTAGTTAAATTAAAAAAAAAAATTACAGGAAAAGAATGTTTTATAAATATTTGTTTTCTTAATTGACGTAACCATAGGTATTACAGTATGTGGTAGGTCTAATCATGTACAGTGTGAGTTAAAAGTATGGATACACCCTGTTAAATTTAAAATTTATAAAGATAGAAAAATGAAACTCAGGACACCTTGCTAGGAAATACAAGTGATCGTTTTAGCCACTATTAAAACTTTGCCCATTTCTCCAAAATGAATTTCTGGCGGTCAGCTCAACATTTTTAAATGTAAAGACCCACTAAGCGACACCTCATTTTAAAGGTCTTGATTAAAGAAGAAGAACAGTGGAAACTAGAGCTTTCTATTTCAAATCAGTACAAAATGGCAGCTCATTGAAATGTTTAGTACTTGGTTCTATTACTTAGGAAATTTACTGTTAATTGAAAACAAAGAATTTGTGAAACAGATAAAATCAACAGCTAATAAAATAAACTTCTTTGTATAATGTATTCATAATTTGTATTACAATAGCACTAGTAATTACAATTACATTAAACAATAAAACGGCTTAAACTTACTAACCTGTGTTTTTATATAACAGGTGTTCAAACTGCTGCCCCAGGACAGTTTGACAATCCTGTCGTAAAAACTTGAAACGGCACGCTGTATGGATTCACGCGGGATTTTTTGAATTTGCGCTGCTACTCTGTCCCTAAGGTCATTAATGCGCTGGGGTTTCGTTTTATACACGTTGTTTTTAATGTGACCCCACACAAATTCCAGCGGAGATAGATCTGGCGATCTTGGTGGCCACTCGATACTTCCTCTTCTGCCTATCCTGCGATTGGGAAAAATATTGTTTAAATACTCGCGGACATGCAGGCCATAGTGTGCAGGTGCTCCATCCTGCTGGAACCAAACTTGATTGCTGGAACAGTTGTTGGTTGCTGCTTGGATAGCTGGATAAATCTGATTTTGTAGCGTTTCCTGGTATACCTCGGCATTAAGATTGCCATCAATAAAAAAACGTTTAATTTGTTAGGTTACTGGGTTTGTTGCTCTCTCATCCAACGAGGGTTAACATCAGCCCAATAACGACAGTTGTGTCTGTTAACGTTACCGTTTAACATGAAAGTTGCTTCGTCTGAGAAAGCAGTGTTGTTCATTCTAATTGTATTGTTATCAATGTTCCTCATCATCAGTTCACAAAATTCTAATCGATGATCTAAATTGTCCTCACTTAGGTCTTGAACTAAACGAATTTTGTACGCTTTAAAACCACCGTCATGTAAAACTCTACAAACTGATGTTTGAGATGTACTTAACATTAGGGAAACATTTCTTGTTGAGGCAAGATGTTTTTCTACAACAGACTGTAAAACGTCAAGTGACAATGCTTCGTTTGTTGTCGATTTTGGTCTTTCGTGTTTGGGGCGGTCTTTAACGCTGCCTGTTTCCTGGAAACGTTGGATAGTTTTTTGAACTCCTGATTTAGATACTGGGTTTCGATTAGGATAAGTGTCATTAAATAAATTCCTTACTTCATTAAAAGATCTCACCAGGTCTCCGTAGCCTCGCATCATCAGGATCATAATACGCTCTTATTCACTTAACGCTTTTGTCTCTCTATTCCAACGTACAGTAACACAAAAACACATCTTAACTTTGTTGATTCTAACCAGAAACTTAACCTGATACTGGACTTTCTCAAAACTGATAAGATAAATGAAGAATACTCTACAGCAGGTAATAACTGTAAAACAGGTCTGAGTTTGTAACTAGTAGAATTAATCATTAAAGTACACTCACATATAACTATGATTACACTTATGGGTTCACGTAAAGAAAACAATTAAACTTAAATATAACTAGTCAAACTTGACAGTAAAGGTAAATAAATGGGATGCGTTGCGAACATAAAATATTCTTCTTCTTAAAAGCGTAGCGATTCTTTTATTATATCGATGCGACTTGTAAAGTATACTTTCAACGACAGATCCCCACCTTGCCAAAATGACGGGAGACAGATTGAAGTAATGAATTCAACAAGTTTGAAGTATGAATACTCAACAAAGTAAGTTGGTTAAATCCCTAAAACATAAAAACTTAATTTTGGAAATTCGCTCAACTCACGTCAGCGGTTCAGCTGCGTGATCAAATTATTATATTTTTTTTCAGATTTCATTGCATAGATTGTAAGCACAGTGTTAACTTACTCTAGAACTTAACACCAAGCGGTACCGGTGTTATTTACAGAATATTTACAGAATTTCAACTTTGTAGGTTTTTGGTTTGGACGAAATAATATGCATTAATATGACCGTTTTTCGCGGGTTTCGTGGTTATACAGTTTATTGTGAATAACCTTTACCCGTTAATATGTAAAAGATACGTAAAGGAATTTGGGTTTGGACAAAAATAATGTGTCTTACTGTTCGTCGTTTATTTGGGGATTTTCTCGGTTGGATTGGTAAACATCCTTTTGTTAGGGAGCACTTAACGCCCATGAAATGATCATCTATCTACCAGATTTCATACCTGTAAGAATTGTTGTTCCGGAGGATTTGTGTTGAATCAAAGATTAGTATCTCTCAAACATATTATTGAGAATTGAGAACTGTGTATAGTAGGAAAATAATAAAATACGTAACTGTGTTTGTTTGTGCATACCGTTATTTCCTTACTCGCCTCATGTGTTGTTGTAGAAGGGTTCAAATGTACTCTTACAAATTGCTAGTCTGTGACAGGCAATTATTTTTCTTCTTTTGACGAAACATTTGTTATCCCGTTACGTCAACTCCAGCAATAAGTCATGACGAATCGATTTCGGAGTTATTTTATAAGTTTGCGATCTTTTTACAGCAAAAAAGCTAATTTTGTTATTGAATTTAACAGAAAGCGATATCCACAGTGACTTTAAAGCTATATCCACACTCGTGCGATTTCCCTTTCCCTTTTCAACTTCAACATAACTCACGGCGAAGGGAACGTGTGGCAAGCGTAGAGGCATGCCTCTTCCCGCGTAAAATTGTCCGAATTCGATAGCGCATGTCTTATTGAAAGTGAATCCAACACATTTGGATTTTCTTGCCTAATTCCGTTCGTCTTTTCGTTTAAACTAGTCACAATGTCACAGTTTTCAGAGGCAATTATAAACTTTATTGAAGAATACAGACTACTACCGGCGTTGTGGGACCTCAACCACTTTTACACAAACAAAAATTCTAGACGCGATAATCTGTTGGCCGACAAGCACCAGTTAACTTTCGAAAAAGTGAAAATAAAAATCTTGCGATCATATCTTGTCAAAGAACACGCAAAAGTAAAAAAAGAAAAAAGAATGAAAACAGGTTCTGCCGCAGAAAATGTGTACAATTCACTGTGGTTTGCATATAAATCGCTACTGTTTATTGGGGCGTAGTAAAACTGCCCCGACATTTTGGATACTATTGAAACGATGAAACTGCCCCGCTCATTAAAGAGGATTATGAAGAACGCCTTCAGTGTGCAATTTTTGAGCTATATCGTTCAAAAGGTAAAATTAAATTTACTACAATTCTGTGTAAAAGTAATTTCAGGTAAGGTCGCCAGAACAAGGAACAAAATTGATAGGAAGCTCCCGATAAATGATTTTTCCATTATCCGTGTCAGGTTTTCGCGCAATTTCCCCCATTCCTAAGACCGTGTGCAATTTTTGATCTATATCGTTGGAAAGATAATTAAATTTACTACAATCCTGTGAAAAGGTAATTCAGGTACAGTCCCTGGAACAAGGAACAAAATTTATACTAAGCTCCCGATAAATTATTTTTTCATTATCCATGTCAGATTTTTGCGCAATTTCTCCCACTCATAAGCTCGTGTGCAATTTTTGATCTATATCGTTCGAAAGGTAATTAAATTTACTACAATCCTGTGCAAAGGTAATTCAGGTACAGTCCCCGGAACAAAGAACAAAATTGATAGGAAGCTCCAGATAAATGTTTTTTTCATTATCAATGTAAGATAATTGCGCAATTTCCAATCGTAAACCCGAGTGCAATTTTTGAGCTATATCATTCGAAAGGCAATTAATCCTGTGCAAAAGTATTTTTGGAACAGTTCCCGGAACAAGGAACAAAACTCATAGGAAACTCCCATTATATAACACTAGTTATTCCTGATAAGAAAATTCGGCTATAGTAATGCGGCAGTGCTGCTTACGGGTTTTTAAATGTTTTTCTTAAACCCAACCGTTTATGAGATACAGCCTCTCAAACATTTTCTATTTTATGTGATTTTTTAATTGGGCCACCATTGGGATCTCAGAAAGTATTAATTTTACAGCAAACTTTAAATAGGGAACGTACACATTTTTTTGTTTCTAATAAAACAAGAAAAGGTTCCACATTTAAAGTTTGCTGTAAAATTATAAAATTAATACTTTCTGAGATCCCAATGGTGGTGCAATTAAAAAAAATCTGGAAATTGGTTGACCGTGCAGGCCAACCCTAGAACTTCCCGCTTAGTTTGAATTTTAAACGCTTAAAATGAGTTTTTTTGTTAAAATACCAAAAAACTAAAATTTGTGAATTTTTAAATAACGATAACTTTTGAATGCGTCGTTCGATTTTCATTTAAAAAAAAAGCATTCTACGCAGTTTTTAAAGCACAAAAGAAAATGTACAAGTTTATATTGATTAGTTGAGAAATCTGGAAGATATGTTAAAAAAATACCAAAAAATACCAAAAAACGAAAATTTGTGAATTTTTAAACAACGATAACTTTTGAATGCGTCGTCCGATTTTCATTTTCAAAAAAGCAGTCGACGCAGTTTTTTAAGCACAAAAAATGTATACATGGTTTTATTATGATTTTTTCGCAAGCTTTAAAGTTATTTTTAAAAAACATAAAAATTCCAAAAAAAATTTAGGTTATTTTTTTAAATTTCTGCGGATTGGCTCGATGGATTAACTCTCAAATCTAATCAGATCTAAGTTTTGATACACGCTTTCGAATGACATGTCATAGAATTCAATCGGTTGATTCTTTTTTGAGAAACTGTACGACAAAAATTTATTTACACACATACATCCACACACACACACACACACCAACACACCCCAACACACACACACACACACGGTCGGACACCTCGGCGGGAATAGTCAGAATGGCTTCCTGGGACCTCAAAACGTGGAGATTTAATGAAAACTCGACTTTCGAAAATCGGACCGAAATCAATAACTTCCCTTTATTGGTAGCGGGAAGTTAAAAATCACATAAAATAGAAAATGTTTGAGAGGCTGTATCTCATAAACGGTTAGGTTTTGATAAAAACACAAAAGAATAAAAATGTCTTAAATTTGTGTCCCCAATCGAAATTCAACATAAAATATCAGTTTCTATTTGAAAAAAATAAGTTGGCCGTCATATTGAAAAAAACGGCGGAAATTTTAATATTGTATTTTTAATGCAAGGGAAAAAAGGAGGGAATGTCCCCCATTTGAAGTTTGTTGTAACTTTTACAGTTTCCGAGATCCCAATGGTGGCCATCTTGAGTTGATCACCCTGTATGTATCATTTTTAATGAGACCCCAAAACGTGTTCTGGGGACCATGATCGGTTCTCGTTTTCTACTCCCGACCTTAGGTCTTACCATAAGGGTCACTGCAATAGCTCATTTTTCCTATGGAAATTCGCTAATAATAATAAGCAATGTAAAAAGACACGCATTTAATAAAAAATTAAGAATTAACATAAAATTAATTTATAAAATCTTCACTGATTTTGTAAACGACAAAATCACAATGATTCTATTCCCACAATTCAAAATACAAAGCAAATATTAATAGTTTTAAAACATATCTATTTAAACGTGATTAGAATAAAAATGTTACATATATTGTTGGGGTGATTGTGTCATTATTACGTTAGTAAATTGTGAGGACGCCTTTCAAAGTGAAGTACTATGACAACCCTTGCGGGCTACATAGGTACGAAGAAGAAGAAATAACAAGCTGTAGTTTGAAAGAATCAGTGACCCTTAGGCCATGGCAGTATCTCGTTAAAGACCTACATTTTTACATAACGATGGTGGCCTTTAGAGACGGCTTGAAAGAACAACTATATTGTTTTTCAAAAGTAAAATTGATTTCAACTAGACTGCCACGAACAAATTGCTTTGATTATCTTGAAATTACCAAATAATATAGGTGAGATATTCACAATACTATATTGTTAAGCAGTTTATCATTGCGTTGTTCACCTTCTAAACATGCACCATGTAACCAATATATGAAATATAACTATAAAATGCAACATAAAACCGTCTCCTTAAAAATTAAATAAAGCAGTAAAATCAAACATAATTCAATGGGCCTATTTATATCAGTAAAATATTAACAAAACAATAATACTAGTGGTTCTGTGAACAGTAGACCTCGCTATTTGAAATAACAAATGTGGTTTTGAGCTTAGGTTAAAAATAGTGTGCCAGTAAGGAAGTAAGCAGAAGGTTTAGTGAAACATTATTTTGCAATTCCCGCGATTCCGGGGTTTTTAGTTCTCGTTTTTTTCTTTTCTTGAACTTTTAACTGATAAAGATTCTATTTTAGGGGGAATTGTGTTTTATTTAGGTTAATAATGCGTAAGGTACCTACAAATATCGCGTTATTGAGGGAAAACATTGAATTAAATATTTACATACTTAAATAACTAAAACTTAACAATGTATTTACAGTTCCACATCATATCCCAGTATTAGAAATAATGAAAATAAATTATGTTAAAGCGTCGTGATAGTGATCTCTACCCATGTAGCAACACTTCCCACGCTGTCCAACGGTAATTTGTTGTATGTCCTTTATCGCCGCCAGGTTTCATTTGCTTCGTCTCGTTTTGTAATTCAAGTAAAGCTAAGTCAAATACTTTTATGGAATAATAATTTACAAGCATACAGTTCAATTCTTTGATTTATTCTGTACACTTTCTTATAATAACATGTCATTTTTGGGCAAAGGGTATAGTATTCCTAAATTACTATTCAAAATAGGCCTAGTTTTGTTAGCAGTCTTGTAGTAGGAACATAAAAACTGGTGTTTTCAAAATAAGAAATTTTAAATTGATAAATATTTTTATACAGTTCTATTTAGAACTAAATTACAAAACTTTCTTACATTGAAGGAAAATTACAAAAATATATACTACTTTTTATGTAGGCCTAAAGTTGAACTTTTTCCTTTCGTTACTGAACATGCTTGTTTCTTGAGCTAATAACTTTGTTAATTTTACTTCAATAATTTTTTTACTGGCATATATGAATTCTTTGAACCTTTATCTAAAAAAAGCTACGGAACATTTTTAAATCGGTTTAGAATAATCGTATAAAAACATGGTTAAAATTCAAAAACTTGGACGCTTTTTAACAAATTTGAACTTTGCGGCCATTTTGTGAGCTTACCGTTAGAGATACGGAAAAATCAAGAATACAATTTTGTTGAAAATCTAATTTCCTACCCCTAAATTTTATTAGTTTTTAAATTCGACTTACGGTTAAGCCACAAACTGGCTTTGGAAAAAAGCTTACACTGAGAGAAACGGTCCGGCCACCATTTTTATTTTATTTAAGGGGTTAAAAATGAAAAATGGAAAAACCCGTATATATAAATCGCTCGGCCTATAAATAAGGAACATTCATGCAAAAAATCATCACAATTGGTCAAGGCATTTGGCCATAATCGTGAGACAGACAGACACACAGACGAAATGCCGAATGGTCGAGCTAAAACAGAGAACTCGCTTCGCTCGGTCAATTAATTGAGTTTGGCCACGTATGTGCAAAAATACAAAGGCCTGTATGTACAATACAAATTTACGCACACCCACAGCCACACACAATTGATAAATAAGAATAGGCTATTAATTTATGTCTAAATTTAATAGGCCTATGATAAAAGGTATATTAGTGATCAACAATATTCGTAGACTGATAAAAAAACAGCAATTAAAATAATAAGGGAAACAACACGAACCATTATTTCACCCAAACCCTTACGACGAAGTTAATGTGATAACTACCAGAGTGCAGAGTAAACACTAGTAGGAACATAATTTCGGCGTCGAACGCTTCCACAATAAAGCAGATTTTTTCGCCATGAATAATAAAAAATTTGTATATCAGTTTAACTTGAATGTGTTGATTTTATTAAAATGTTTGATGTTTGTATTATTGAAAAAAAAAATAGAAAGTTTTGATTTTGAGATGAATGAAAGATCAAATTTAGTGAAAAACTAATTTTTAAACTAGAACGACATTCGAACTCCCCAAACCTTTAAAATGAGATGTTCATAATAACTTTCCGATAATTATTACTTCAGTAATCTTGTTACGCGTTAACAAGGGCGTAGATCCAAAATGCATTTAGCCGAGCCTTAAGTAATTTAAAAATATCACGAAATTACGAGTTTTGATTTATAATAATTAACAATACTTCAGTGAAGAATACATGCAAATCTTGATCGACATCTTGGACGACATTAATGTATATATTAAAAAAAGAAATTTAATTGGGGAAGGCCTTTTGGAAAAAAGGAAAATACTATAACTAGCTTAGCAAGCAAAATAATGTATTTTTGAAAATTGAGAATTCTAAACTTGGACTCTTTAGTTGATGTGCAGCCCATCTCGTAATTTTTGTCTTGTTTTCTACTACAACATCTTTCCTTACATGATATGAATCGGACCGTGGGGATGCTTGATTGTTTGTGTAAAGTATAGGTTGCTTATTCTGTTGGAGCGTTATCAGTAGATTCAGGAGGTGGTATAGGGATACTGACAGTCCTTCGAAACAACACCCAGGCCAGAGACGTTCTACAACCGCTGCGTCAGCCTACTCTCACTGCATCCGACTTAGAGATCCTGTTACGGTTCATCCTAAAACCATCTGAAGACGGTTACTAGAAGCTGGGCTTCACTTTAGAATTCCAATTAGAGTCCCAGTTTTGCGTCAAGGAAATCAAGCTGCAAGACGTATATGAACAGAACCACATTTGGATTGGTAGTTGGATGTTTGGTCGAATGTGCTATTCACAAATGAATTTCGCTTTGGGTTTCACTTTGACGGTCATCGAGCAAGAGTTTGGAGGTGATCTGAGTTTGGAGTTTTGAAACAGAAACATGTTGATAGCCCCTCAAAAGGTTTGCCAATACAAAGGATTTACCATTGTGGTGTGGGCGGATACCAGCGTTGGTGGAAGAACTCATCTCATTTTTCCGGACGGATTCGTAAACGTACGACCGTACTGAGAAACCGTTATTGAACTGTCTTACGTCCTTATGCCGGTGCGATGGTTCCTCATTTGCATCTTTTGCACGACAACGCCACTCCACACATTGCTGCTCCTATTGTCAACTGGTTTGATAAAGAGGGCATTGGAGGGCCAGCACAGTATATCCCACGGATACTAGAATACACGGTAGGGGTCACGCGCAGGTCCCTGCCGCCCGGCTCGGATACGTGACGTCACCCTGAACCCTCCCCCTCGCCGCACTGTATACAGACTCCACAGTCCACAATGTCATTCGCTATTCGAACACTAAAACGCGTAACCTGCAGCCTTCAATTTCGTTAGATATTTTTAATACTTAGGGACGAAAGTATAATTTGGAGGCCAGTACGATTTTATATCGGCATATACATTTATTAATATTAAAATTGCCCTAACAATGCCGTTACTCTTAAGTTTTGTGTAATAATCACAAGAGTTTGATGAATTCCCGTGTGCTCAAATTTTAAACGATTTTTTTTATTCAATTCAAAGTTTGATCATGTTTGACCTAAACCGTAACATTTATAAAGATGTAATTCGTTTATACTTATCACTGAGTATAAGCTGACCATTTATTTATTTCAGAAACAATTTATATTTTTTATTTTTTAACAAGCCATTCATCCATGAGAGTTCGTATCTGATCCAACCACCTTCATCAGTATTCCCCACTAGATATTTTCAAAATATATTTTGCCTGTAATTGTTTCTGAAATAAATGTTTTACCAGTTTCAGTCTCCAACCAACACCTTGCAAAACCAAAGTAATATTTCGAAGGAAATTTTACAAGAAAACTAGTTGAATATTATGATCGCAGATCTGTCATAGTTAAATAATATTAAGAGCAATGTAATATCATTTTCTGAAAGAGTTCGTTTATATATCAATAATAGTTTCTTATCAGCAAATTAATTATTAAAATTGTGGAAAATATTTTGTAATTAATTAATAATAATAGAAATAAAATATTGTTTTACATGAGTAAGTACAATATATATAACCAATTCACTCATATATATATAATCAATTTATGTATATGTTTATATCATCCAAATTGATATCTTCAGACTTTTGTTACTTGTAGAAGAATGCCCAGAAATGAATAATTATAATATTTAAAGATCATCATATAAAAAACTAATATTAACTAAGGGAAACTGATTTAATTGGTCTGACATTGTATTGTAAACGTACGAAGAACACATTTGGTAATTGTTTTCAATTGATAGTTTGAATCAATACTGCAAGAACTCTCTACACACCAGATGCACATCTTCTTTATCCAAACATTAGTACAATATTACATTTAGTAAGCTTCAAATCTCAATGAATATTATATTGTAATATTTTTTATTTGAACTTATTTACTATGTATTTTATAGTTCTAGTTTCACTCCCCTCCCCACTACTTAACTCTTTGTTTAGCTAGCCAAAAGAAAGTTTGGTTAGTTTTTTAACATCTACAACCTAATTCTTATAATCTTCTGTTTATATAATTCTTTATAATAAAAAAATATTATAAACTATAAAATTTCCAAAATTTTAATATATGGAACGTTTTTGTAAAATCACAAATGTAAATTTCAAGCAGATAACAATTATTATATTACAAATACGTTAATATTTAAAGTTAATTGGTCAATTAAAGTGTAATAATTATTAACAAAGTTTATCTTAAACCTCAAATAATATAATATGTTCTCAATTGATAAGTAAGTCTTTAATTATTTACTTTTCATAAGTGTCTGGCAAACGTACTTTGCATCACAAAAACAAAATACAAACTCATTTGAGGTTTTTCAGGATAGTTATCACTAAATGGCAATCAAAAATAAATCTAAATTATTACAATATTCAACCTACTCTACAAAATGAAAAAAACCCAATAATCTCAATCACCTATTATTTTGTCTATCCATGTATGTCATTTAATTTGAACACGTTCCAGGCAAAAATAAGTTGGTCTTATTTAGTGCCATTAAATAATAGTTTCAAACTTGTCCTTGTTTATGTATCTGATACATTTTACTTTAACTCAATCTCCATATGTAAGGTACGCATTTATTTTTAAATTCTTATTGTAATTCACAACGAATTTGGACATTAATTTCCTACTCACCTCTGCCTACTAGTAGAGGGGATGGAGTGTTGTTTTAAACAGTGCATTTTCCACAAAGCAATAATTTATATGTGCCATTTAACCTTTTAAAATCAGCAATAAAAATATAGGTGGCAATTTAAATAAAGAAATTTTACGAAATCATAGCTTTTTCGTAGTTAAATTTTTGATAAAAACTTTTTATATATTTAATATATATATATAAAAAAACTAAAAACGAAAGAAACTTTTAACAATGTAAATCATGTAATTTCGTAATAGTCAAAGTTCAAATTGACTTGAATCTAATAAGTTGTTTAGAGTCAAACCATTGTAATAAAAATAGTAATTGCAACGAATTTGGAAACAAACAACAGAAGTAAATATCGCATCAAAACAAGCTAGTAAGTTTAGACGTTTTAATGAAAATTTAATAGAAGGTATTAGTGTTAACACGGTCGCAGTAGAAGTTAATGCTTTTACAATTTCCCTAAATAAAATATATATAATTTATAAATACAAAAACAGGACTCATTAATTACTTATCTATTTAATATAAGTGTAAGGGCGGCAGGCAGCGGGCCGGGAGGGTGTTCAGAGTGACGTCGCTGGCGCGTGAGTCTATTGCGCATCCTACTCATGACCCCCTACCGTGTATTCTAGTATCCATAGTATATCCTATCGAACTTGTGTGGAATACGCTTCAAAGAAGTGTCACTCTCCTGATATAGGACATGCACACACCGCATCAGTCTTCCGCGAGCTTCTGCGACAGCACTGGCACGCGCTCCCGCGAATCATTCGGAGAAGAACAAGAGCAGCCAAAAAGAAAAACTCTGTGCTAAGCTACTCTTTACTTGCCAAATGATTTTTTTTAAGGGCAGCCCAACTTTTTTAAGAGCTAGAGTCATAATGATTTTTTTTAAGAGCTAGAGTCATTTTTTTTGTTTTTTTTTTAAAGATTATGTCTTTGCTTAGTTCCTATAAGGAGTTTTTGTTTAAATAAATGTATGATTTATTAAAAATATTGTGTTTAAATTTAAAAATTTTTAATAGAAAAATAGTTTTTATTCAGCAAATACATATAATTTAGAAAAATTCTCATGATAGGAACTAATGTTTAGTGCCAAACACATCATGTAAAAATTTCATTATGATACACCCAGTAGTTCTTGAGAAGTGTGTCACGAAAGTTTAAAAATGCCAAATTTCGGAAAATCACAAAAACACCGGAAAACAGAAAACATATTTTACAAACTTGGCTTTAATACTCACCTAAAAATGAATGCAAGCTGTTTTTGTTTATTTTTTATTGACAATTTATAAGAAGATGTTTATAAATTGTTATATATCGTTGGAAAGAGGAAATGCTGAAGAATAATAATTAACGAAAAAACAAAAATGAATAACAAATTATTTTGTTTAGGTTGGGCTGTTTAGCCAACGATAAAATATGAAAATTTGCTTTTTAAATTTGTATTACAGATGAATTATTGTACAAATTTGTTTTTATAAAATCTGTTGTTTTATCTTAAAATTTTCTCAAATTACATTGGTCCAATGACTATTTAAGTATCTGAGTTGAATATAAATATTTTAGTTTGGGAAAATTGAACGAAACTTTTATTATTTCAAGTATGACTAGACTTTTTAGATGTCAGTATTTTTGGGTTTTGGACTTAACTGTGCCAGGAAAACCATCAAATTGACTCTGCAATTGTATTCAGACACAGTATAGAAACAGGCTATGTAATACAACTTGCAAACTAGCACCAGTATAACACGGGTAATAGAAACAAAATACATATTATAATTTATAAAATTGATTTGTATAAACCATTTTATTGTTACATTGTTGAACAGTTACATTAAACAAATATGGGTATGTCATATAACATGGGCGCTGCTATTCTCCTGCATAGGTTAACTGGCGGTTACTTAAAAATGATATTTTATTAACAAATTGTAATCGTCTGCACGACTGCTAAGATACAGTCTTTTTTCTAAACTAAACAAAGAAGTTATAGAGAAAAATAAATAAATTTTAGTTCAGTAGAATATGCTTTGACGAAAATTATACCTAAATATACAGTTTGTTAAAAATTTGGAGGTTAAATAATTTTAGTAGATAATCCACGTCCTGGCGGGGAGGACCAGGACGGTTGAAAAATGTCCGTGGACCTAGCTATCAATACAATTTACAATAGTGGAGAAATCTACTCGTATAACCCGTGAAAAATTAAGCGACTGATTAATTACGATATGTTTATAGGCCTACTAGTTTCAACTTAATTTGGAGTATTTTTTCCAAGTTAATATTACTTTTCTAGCGGAACGGACAAAAGAAAGTATAAACAAATTGTAATTTTGAAGTTCAGGTAATATCAATTATGTATCCTGGTTTAATTTGTATAAACTGCAATCAAAAATGTGTTATTTCCAGGTGGAAATGAAACTACATTAATGTTTGCATACAATTAGCAGTATTAGTTACTTTAACAATGATGGCGTCTTGAAACGGTTAGGTACGTTAGAGATTGATTTGATCGAATTTTTGGACGTGTTACTGAAACCTGTTACCATTTTGGAACATTAAACCAATGTTGGAAAATTAGTAATAATTACAACTTTAACAATGATAACTTTTTGGATCAGTTTGGTACGTCAGAAATTGAATT
>JAGFPH010006935.1:52689-71673 GCA_018207615.1 Philaenus spumarius
AAGTTTCTCCGTGAGTCACCCTGTATGTTTGGACTTTTCTCATAAGACTTGGAAATCGACCAATCTATAAAGGTGTGGGAGTTTTGATAAAACTTTGTATCAAATTAAAATGCGTAATCATTACCAAGCAAATGTACATAATTACAGTGATTTACTATATTATATATCGTTTACATGCTTAATTTAAAATTAATTATATTGTTTTGAATCTTATGTATAAAACATATTCGTTTAGTGCAAAAATAGCTTTCATCTCTTACTTAAATTTAAAAAGAATGTTCCGTTACATCCTCATTCTCGTCGGGTTTATGCGGCACATCTTTCAATCCTATTGTTTCGGCACTGTTTTTGTCTTTTTTACTTTCATTCGAACCTTTATTTCTAAAAAAGAAATTCCATATTTTCCCAAGTGTACTTGCACTCTCGTTTACGTCCGTTACAGTCGTAGAGCCCTTTTCGTTGGACAGAACGACTAAAACTGATTGGTTTTTCGGACTCGGTTCGCAGTTCTCGATGGTGTTCGTAAGCGTGTTGGCCGTGGGTTGAGTTTGGTTCTTCTGGACTACCACCTGGTTAGCTGGTCCTTCGGTGGTGCAGTTGACGTCACCGGAGAGTTCGCCCGAAGAGTGTCCTCTAAGTAATCGTTTCCAAGCTGATCGGAACTGTACCAAAAGTTCACGAAGTTAAACATTAATATAAAAACTTAATGTAAAAACTGTTGTACATTGATATATATAGCCTATAAACAAAAACATATAAATTAGTATGTGATTTGAGTGTAGAAAAGAAGGTAAATATTGGTATTATTATTATTACTATTTGTTTGCTTAACTCGTTTACTATAGGCCTAAGGGTGTATTTTAAATGTGAAGCCAAACTCCGGGAAGTGATTCTATATAACATGCTGATGAAAACATATCCAGAGACCATAGATCCGGAAATGCGTTGTTTTCGAGTTATCAACCGTCTAGACTGTTGAACCAACAATGTATTTACATTTATTACCTTGAGCAACAAATTGAATAAAATAACAGATAAAACAGCAGTTTGCTCCAATATTTTCATTAAGAGCTGATTTCAAACTTTGAAGCAATTATTTGTATTTCTAACTTTTAGGTTAGGTTTTTATTAAAGTGTACACCGGAGCCTTGCTGGTTGTTTTAACCTTTATTATAACTGCTGTTATAAAATATACGAAATAATTTGATTTGAACATTTAACATTTTGTATCGTCTTATGTTTTTATTTTCCTGTTTTCAAAAACATTGATATCAAAATAATGTTTTATATTATCTTGTTACTAATTAAATATATTTACGATGAATACCTATTTAAGTAATGTACGAATTGTAGTTAGGACATCGAAACAACTTCCAAAACAGTACAAAAGTTTTTTTCTTAAAATTTTTGAAGAAAACTGCGAAAATCTGTATGTCCGGCCGTCCTGGTATTGCACACCATTAAGGGTTGGCTCTAGCTGTCGGCCAAGTTGGCTGACACTCCATAAGACCAATGTTAAATTAAAACCCAAATTTTTCCTTTATTTTTGATCGGAAAATTATAAACGATATGTCATTTTAAAGCTATGGTCAATATGCATGCAAATGGCTTTTTAAAAATTAAGAAAAATATTTTGTTTAATATTTATTAACAATTCAAAACATTGATTTTTAATATTTTTTATGTTGTCACTATTAATTATAGCGAAAAACTACCAAGCCATTCACCTGAAGAATTTCGTCCCCAAGATTTTCTTATTTTTTTTAAAAACGCTATTTGAACAATTGCGAGTTTTAAATGGATTTAGGCTGAGCAATGTCCGTGTAACCTACCGCCGCTATAGGGTGGTTTTAAATATTTTTAACGTTGTAACTATTAATTATAGCGAAAAATTACCAAGCCATTCGGATGAAGAATTTTGTCCCCAAGAGTTTGGTATTTTTTTAAAAACGCTATTTGAACAATTGCGGGTTTTTAAATGGATTTAGGATGAGCAATGTCCGCGTAACCTACCGCCGCTATAGGGAGTCGCAGGTTGCTTTCTGTTTTATTAGAGCCGACCCTTAACACAATCTCTCATACGTCACGCAATATTTCAAACTCATGCGTAAGTAGGCCTGTGTATGTTAACCCTAGAACGCTAGTGTACGTAAAACGTACGTGTGGCGTCGACATTTTATCCCTTCCCTTTCTCCTCGCAACTGTATCACTGTAAGCCTTTCAGCAGTTCTTTGGGCAGTTGATACTGCTTGGTGGATACGTTCATCTGTGTTAGTTTGGTGCCGAATACTCCACTATCTAAATAACACGTTAAGTTTACGTATCGCTAATTTTAACAGTATGCTTTACCACGTGATAGAAATGAAGTTGTTCCTCAGAAAGGAAGAAAAATCTACTGTGATTGGAAAAAGAAGAGGATGTCAGATATTTATTGTAGCTGCGGAAAAGTTTTCTGTAGTGAACATCAAGTGAAAAATTTCCCTCAGTGTGCATAAGTTCCTAACAAATTGAACATATGTAATAAATAATATTTACTAATACAAATTTAAATAAAATACAAGTTATTTTAAATAGTAAAAGTGATTCAATTTTTATACGCAGCTTTAATTTATTCACCATTTTCCGGAAATATACTGGTATAGAGGTTACACGTCAATATTACGTGTCGCTAGTAATAACGACGTTCCGATTAGCGCTAGTGTTCTAGAGTTAAATGTGCCCTTCAATCAAGTAAAAGTGTTAGTACCTGAGTATTGAGCCCGACGTATATGATAGGGTTATAGCATATACTGCTCTTAGCGATCAGAGCCGGTATTACGGCGTATCCAGGAGTAACTTCATAGTCAGTGAAGTGGGTCAGTAGAGCTACGGTTGCGTACGGAGTCCAAGCGAATAAGAAGGCAACTATCATAACACCCACCATGAGCGATACTCTGGATTCGGCCTTTGTCACTCTGCCCATTGCTATCATGTTCTGTAAAAAAGAAAAATTATAGGAAAGATGAGGTGTTGCAGAGGCTCTTAAGGTTGGGAGTGGACAGTAAACACCATTATGGTCTCCAGAATACGTGTATGGGATTTTATAAAAAAAATTATATATCTATGTATATATTAATGTGTTCGCACACGTTGGTTTTCTAAGTGATTGGACGAGTTCATTAGCCAACAAATCCAACAACAGCAAGCAATTGTTTTTAATGGAACTAACAACTTTTTTGTTGATATTTTCTTACTAAAATGAAACTTTGTTTAGGGGTTTAACATACAAAAATAAATATATGAGATTATTCCTCACATTTTTTACATTACTTATAGCCCGTCTGGTTCCCCAAAAGTCGATCAAAACTAAAATACGTATCCGGTTCAAATCCAAATGGGACTTTACCGTTGGGGCATCATCTGATCCGAGGCCGACGGCCGGTTTGTCAGCTGGGCGTGAGGCAAAGGCGTCCATAATCAGAGCCCGCAAGGTCTACTGCGAGCGGAACGAAGCAGCGTGTACGCCGGGCTTGAGGCTGAGGTGCGAATGATTCTACTCATATAATGCGTACACGCAGGTTAAGCGCAATCGTTAGTAGGCCAATTGGCCGAACAGTTGGTTGAAATCCTTTAACATCCTATTACTTTAAATGAGCAATTCTTGTACGTATCTTTGTATCTTTATATCTTTGTATCTGTCGCGGATCTCGAAAACGGCTCTAACGAATTCAAAGAAGTTTTGTATTTAGGTGTAGTTTTGATTTTTAAGTACACCCATATAGTTGTATTTCGTGTAAAAACGCAATTTTTTGAGAAAATCTAATTTAAAAGTTGAAAAATTTTAACATAGTTTCTTATGGGTTGCCATGTTGGTTACAAAACAACAACGAAATATTAAAAATAAAGCGATCAAAACAGCTGTTTATAAACAAGCCAATTTATACTGTTTTATCAGCTGTCCATTGGATAGTTTTTAATTACTGTTAAAAAACTAGCTAATTTATAGTGTTTTAACACGTTGGAATTAGAATAAATTGGGCCTGATTTAACAATTTATTTTGTTAAAAAAAAGGTAAATTTGGCAAAGATGGATAAATTCTAATAGTCAATTTTGTAATATAAGCCTAGCTCATTTCTGAAATATAGTATTGAGGTTATGTTAATCCTGCAATAATTTTTACTATATTTAGGCCTGGTTTCAACACTTTAGTTGACAGAAGATAGTAGTAGAACTAGGACTAAAATCGTAATGAAAGCCTCTCACGTTTTTAAATCATGTATTTGAGGTTATAATTAATCTTGTAATTACTGTTAATATATTTAAGCCTGGTTTCATAATTTTACAAACCTATGTACAAACAAGCCAAAGCTTAACGAGATTCTTTAGCGAATTTTCCAACTGCGAGCGAAGCGTCCAGGGGCCCTTAGTATAAATTTAATTTTGAAAATTCGCTCAACATACGTCAGCGGTTCAGCTGCGTGAATGAATTATTATTATATTACAGATTTTGGTCTGAGTTGTATTTTACAATTTACAAAACTAACTATCATTTTTTTAAAGTCTGTAAAATCAGGTTTATGATTACTATACTTCAGAAATACTTCAGTTTAATACATTTTGTATGCGGACGGACGAATGTTTTTTCCAACTCGCACTGCAGCATTTCTTTGTCGGTTTCTATGAGGGCTACTAAATTTCTAATTTTGAATCATATTTGTGCATTCCATAGCATTATTTGGAGGTGTCATAAACGTTGTTGAGAAAGAAACTCTAAAAATATTGGTTTTTTGCATTTTTAGGGGTGACGCCGGGATTTTAGAGCCACGGGACCCAGATTTCCGGAATCAGTGACCCAAAAAACCTAAAGTACAAGTGGTCTGAGCTGAGGTCATACCCCTCGTTTTAAATAGGCTAAATAAACGAAACATCTAATTGCCTAATAAAAACTATAGAAACATCTGTTTTCTTACACTAACTGAATTTACTGACTTCAAATAAGTGCAATGTGATTATAGAACAGTAATTTTTATAAAGTAGCCTACTTTTTTTTAAGAGTGTTATAATTAATCCTTGTTCCTATCATTAAGACATTTATTTTAAATTCGGTACACATATCAAGTATGTCAGATATGTAGATATTACGATTCAGTGATTCATATACAAAAGTAGTTCAAATAAATATATGTAGATGTTTATACATGTGTTAAATAGATTAGTACCTATTAGCTGTATAAACTAACTTACCATTTTCATAGTTCTCATTATATTTACGTAGGAGAAGCAAATAACGATAACAGGCACCACCAGGCCCATAGCAAATAGGAACATTATGTACGTGGTAGCATTGAACGATTTGGTTTCCCAATTTACTGAACAGCTGAAAAAAGAGTATTACAAAATAGTGTTTAATTTTGACCATAATAAAAAAATACAACATGTAAAACAATAGGATTTTAATAGAGTATATATAGTTATAAAGTATATGCTAATAATATAGTAATCGAGTTCAATAGGATACACTTGGATACAGAAAAAAAAAAGAATTGTTCACGCCAGCGACCACATAGTACAAATAGACGGAGTGTGCAAGGCCAGCCAGGGGAGGGTTAGGGGGTCAAACCCCCCCCCCCCCCGAAATTAAGCAGTAAAAATTAATACTAGGTTTAAAAAGCGCAAGTTAAATTATAAAATAGACAACACATCAGAGGATCTAACAACATATTTTACATCATTGTGCATTGCATGTTGCATGCATACTAATATTTAGATTTGCTTGATCAAACTACAACGTAGGTTACACATAGATGCAGTCCTTACTCTCTTGTGAGTTGTGAGCTTGAGCTGATCTCTTAATAAGAACATTATGAAGGTTCAACAAACATACTTTACTCTAACACAACAAAATCATTCATCATCCTTACATACTATAATATTTTACATGAGTAACTATATCCACTATTTAAAAGTAAGCATGGAAATTAGTGTTTAACACGTTCACTGCTACGCAAATTTCGTATTTCCTATGCTAGGAGCTGACCTTTTTTTATATTTATAGCCTAAGTGAGTAGAAAAAACGTTATTTTTTATTTTTGAACCTTTCTACGTAATAATCACTAATATTTTAAAGCGGACGCACATGTGTGTCCATAGCACATAGGATGAAAATTGGCGTGCGAAGCCCGAAACGCATTGTGTATTGAAAATACTCCCAATACGGGGATTGGCGTGCAATGCACTGTACGTCGGCCGCATCTCAAAGTGTTCAGTGTCAAGATTTCATGTGCGTCCTTAGCAGTAAAAGAGTTTAAATTCAAATCGCCGGTTCTGACCTGATCCCCCCCACGAAAAGTTTTCCTGGCTTCGGCCTTGGTAGTGTGCCTATCTTACTAGCATTACAGCAGATGTGTCCGCCATCTTGTCTTAGGATAGAAACACAAAACGTCGCTCAGAATTTAGGATGGAGGCAAATGGTTAACATTTTCCATGTAAAAAGTTAATTAGTTGTGAACTGTAATGGTATCAATTATATTTCAAAAATATGTTTTTTCTATTTTTTAAAATAAAACAAAATCGAAAGTTTTTATTCAAGTTTAAAACTCAACATGAAAAAAGTAGTCGCTTGCTACTTCTTTATTTTTTGGTCAGGTAAAATAAAAAACGGTGGAAATTATTGCCAAAGAGTTTAATTTTGTTAAAGAAAATAGCTGCCGTAGTTTGGTTGATAACTTTTTGCGAGAGTGTTTATCCCTGCGGCACCAGGGTCTGTCCGCCGTGCGATACGCAAACAGATTCTCTTCAAGGCTTTCGATATATTGATATATTATGTTGTTATGTTTAATACTTAATTGATGGCAAGTCCATAGGAGAAGGTTGCTGTCAGTCCAGAGGCAAGTGGCAATGAGAGTCACTGCTGCATATAGGACAGTCTCGCAAGTTGCGGTAATGGTTGTAGCAGGAATACCACCAGTGCATCTTTTAGTTTGTGAGAGAAGGGAGGTTTACGAGGAAAATAAGTTAAATGAAACTAAGCCAAATACCACAATAAGTAGGGAAGCTAGGGAGAAGCTTATTGAGAGGTGGCAGGAGGAATGGGACAATGATAACAACGGAAGATGGACCCATAGAATTTTAAAAGATCCAGGACTGTGGATGAATAGGAAATATGGCGAGATAAATTTCTGCTTGACACAAGCGTTTACTGGACATGGTTGCTTTAAACATTATTTATGGAGATTTAAGAAAATTGATAGCAGCATTTGTGACAGCTGTGGACAGGAAGATGATGTGGAACATACTCTGTTCAAGTGTGAAGATGGAAAACAACTAAAAGAAGAGCTACAAAGCAAGATAAAAGAAGAACTTCTTCCGGAAAATCTAATAACGCTGATGCTAAGAAGCAAAGAAAAGTGGGATAGTATTGCAAACTACATCGTAACTTTGATGAAGCGGAAGGAACAAGAACTGAGAAATAAGTAAGAAAATGCCCGAACAGTAGGACAGTCGTACGACTGACAGGTGCCTGGTTGTTCAGGAAGTTATGCTACTAGTGATACCCTGTCCAACAACAAGGGCTGGAGAAAGAGGCGAGATTTTAGTGGGTCGGCACAGGGCCATCCCCACATAACACTGTTGTGCGGTACCAACAGGGCATGTGCCTGCACATTTTTTTACACCTCGCGAAAAAAAAAACTTAATTGATAGAATTATTGCAGAACTGATTTCATTATGACTATTATACTTGAATATTTTCATTAGTAGCTAATTGATTAATATTCTAGAGATACTAATATTAATTAAATACATGGATATGAAGACCCTATAAACTTTAAGATATAACAGTTAAAGATTAAATTGAAAATATTGTAAAATTGAACTTTTTTTAAAGTTGTCACTACATTAAATTAGTAGCTAATTGACAAACAACATTTACAATGTAAGTTTTAGGTGTTTATAAAAAAAAACAAAAAAACAAAAAAAAACAAAAACAAAGAGAAAGCCATTTTAAACCCTTTTAATACAGCATAATATTACAAAGTAATTTTATCTACAAACATTTCACTTTTTTATTGTTTTTCTATTAAAACATCAATTTTCCCTTGTTGAAACAACCGTACCCAATGCATGAAATAGGCATTCTTAAATTGACCGAGCGAAGCGAGGTCTCCGTTTTAACTCGACCGTTCGGCATTTCGTCTGTGGGTCTGTATGTCTGTGTGTCTGTGTGCCTGTCTCACGATTACGGCCAAACGCCTTGTCCGATTTTGATGATTTTTTGCATGAGTGTTCCTTATTCCTAGGCCGAGCCATGTATATATACGGGTTTTTTTCCATTTTTCATTTTTAACCCCTTAAATAAAATAAAAATGGCGGCTAGACCGTTTCTCTCAGTGTAAGATTTTTCCAAATCCAGTTTGTGGCTTAACCGTATGTCGAATTTAAAAACTAAAAACATTTTGCGAGTAGCAAATTTGATTTTCAACAAAATTTTATTCTTGATTTTTTCCGTATCTCTAACTGCAAGCTCACAAAATGGCCGTAAACTTCAATTTAAAAAAAAAAATAATCCAAGTTTTTGTATTTCAACCATGTTTTTATACGTTTATTCGTTTATTCTAAACCAATTCAAAAGTGTTCCATAGCTTTTTTGTAGATAAAGGTTCAAAGAACTGATATATCCCAGTAAAAAAATTATTGAAGTAATATTAACAAAGTTATTAGCACAAGAAACAAGCATGATGAGTAAAGAAAGGAAAAGTTCAACTTTAGGCCTGCATAAAAAGTAGTAAACATTTTTTTTTCATAAATGTAAAAAAGTTTCGTAATTTAGTTCTAAATAGAACTGTATAAAATATTTATCAATTTCAAATTGCTTATTTTGAAAACACCAGTTTTTATGTTCCTACTGCAAGACTGCTAACAAAACTAGGCCTGTTTTGAATAGCCAAATTTAGTGTTTTGTGGCCTTTGTCCAAAAATGACATGTAAGAAAGAGTAGAGAATAAATCAAATAATTGAACTGTATACTTGTAAATTATTATTCCATAAAAGTATTTGACTTAGCTTTATTTGAATTACAAAATGAGATAAAACAAATAAAACCTCGTGGCGATAAAGGACATACAAAAAATTACCGTTGGACAGCGTCGAAAGTGTTGGTACATGGTTTAAGATCACTATCACGACGCTTTAACATCGTTTTTTTTTATTATTTCTAATAATATGATATGGAACTGTAAATACATTGCTAAGTTTTAGTTATTTAAGTATGTAAATTTTTAATTCTATGTTTTCCCTCAATAACGCGATATTTTTAGGTACCTTACGCATTACTAACCTAAATAAAACACAATGCCCCCTAAAATAGAATCTTTATCAGTTAGAAGTTCAAGAAAAGAAAATAAAACGAAAGGAAAAAGTTCAACTTTAGGCCTACATAAAAAGTAGTAAAAATTTGTTATAATTTTTTTCATGAATGTAAAAAAGTTTCGTAATTTAGTTCTAAATAGAACTGTATAAAAATATTTATCAATTTCAAATTTCTTATTTTGAGAACACCAGTTTTTATATTCCTACCACAAGACTGCTAACAAAACTAGGCCTGTTTTGAATAGTAATTTAGAAATATATCCTTTGCCCAAAAATGACATATTATTATAAGGAAGTGTAGAGGATAAATCAAAAAATTGAACTGTACACTTGTAAATTATTATTTTATAAAAGTATTTGACTTAGCTTTACTTGAATTACAAAATGAGATGAAACAAATGAAACCTTGCGGCGATAAAGGACATACAAAAAATGACCGTTGGACACCGTGGGAAATGTTGGTACATGGGTTGAGATCACTATCACTATGTTTTCATTATTTCTAATATTGGAATATGATATGGAACTGTAAATACATTGTTAAGTTTTAGTTATTTAAGTATGTAAATATTTCATTCTATGTTTTCCCTCAATAACGCGATATTTTTAGCTGCCTTACGCATTATTGACCTAAATAAAACACAATGCCCCCTAAAAGAAAATCTTTAGCAGTTAAAGCACAAGAAAAGAAAAAAAAAAAAAAAACGATAACTAGAAACCCCGGAATCGCGGGATTTGCAAAATAATGTTCCACTGGCTAAGCCTTCTGCTTACTTTCTTACTGGCTCACTATTTTAACCTAAGCTCAAAACCACATTTGTTATTTCAACGAGCGAGGTCTACTGTTCGTAGTACTACTAGTCTACAAACATTTCACTTTTTGTTTTGTTTTTTTATTAAAATATCAATTTTTCCCTTGTTGAAACAACCGTACGCAATGCAGGGAATAGGCATCGTTTACAACACATTGAAACGTTTTAAACAATATATTATTGTAATATGGCACACTGTGCATCCTCCGCAGTAGTGCACAGCAACTGTGTTTGTGAGTCGTGTGAATGAAAACGCTGTTCTGGTTCTGACGCTTGGCATTAGGGTGACTCATGTCTTTTAATAAGCTTTTCAATAATGTATTACATGACCTACCTTTAAATGTTAAATTTTTAACCCCCCTCAAGCCTCCCAAATTTATAAATTATGTGTCAAAAATTTTGTTCTGTAATTCAACACAATATTATATACAAAGTTTTGTTGCCTTACTTTCAATAACAAAAATGATGAAAGGGGTTAAAGTTAAAGGCACTTTATGAACACTTTGTATATTTAGGCCCAGCAAAGCCGAGCGACCAAAAATTATTTTTTTATACTAGCCTAACAAAATATTAATTCTTAGATATTAAAATAATTTCATATTATGTTATTGGAGTCTGTATGGATTGTGTCAGTGAGAGGTTTGTGATTTTGTTTGTATTTGTGAATTGTGTGTTTATTGTAATCAATTAGAAACAGAAGGAAGAACACTCGCTAAAGGTTGGAACATATGTAGGTTGTAGCATATTTATGGTTGCCTGTACTAAAAGCAAACATCATTTTTATATATTTAGTTTTATTCGAAAAAGCTTAGCGGTTGTCAACGCCTGCATAAAACATAATGTAAAGACTCAAACACTTTTGACGTAAAAAAGTTGATTCTCCATATTTCTTAATCATGAATTAATTAATAACATAAATTTTAATCAATTTTGTTTTGTTATTTTAACGTTATGCAACAAATAAATACATTTAAAAAATCAACGTATTTCTAAAACTCTTATGAAGTTGAAATTATTTTATAGAATTGAATTTAAAAAATAAAAATAACACTACTCTCACTCACATAAGTTTAATTATCAAACGCGTTTCTACGACAAAGTCGTCACCCTCAGTGATACATCAGCTACAACTGACAGATTATAACTGGTTGTATTATGTATAATACATGTATAACACAATATTATATAAAACCCGTTTATATTTTATAGAATTGTATGTTTATATTAATTGTCACCTGTATGAAGGTGTTTAATTAATCTAACCTAAACATCTGGCTGAATTTGATTACTAAATTGTTTGTGGCACATTGTGAACTAACTATATCTACATATAGGGTACAGGTAAATTTGTATTGAAATGTCTTTGTATTGCATATCTAATATGTACCGTGGCAGAAACAATAATGTGGATCTGAATAATTTAAACATTTTTGTTGATGAACATATTTATTAAATTTTACTTTTTAAATACGGATTTGCTTTATGTGATTTTACAAAAATATAAATTTTACAAACACACACAACATCTATAGTTAAAGACGTTGTTCGATTAATGGTTTGTTTCGAGTTCTAAGGACTATAATTTATTTTCATTTCAATCAATTCATATTGTTGTAACGAAACAGTCGGTTGTTGAAATAGAATCGGTTCATTGTTAGACAAGCAGGTTCTAAAGAAAACTATTTATTTAGTTGTTAAAAAACAATTGATTGCTTTCCGAATTTTATTTGAACAGCCATTCCGATGCACCTACAAGAGTACTTACAGTCTAGACATTTGCAACATTTTCTTTAGAATATTTTAGAGTCTCGACAGTCCTTCGGGTAAATACAAGTAAGAACAGATATTGATTATTATGTGCAATACGTAGTTTTAATTATAGAATTAATTTTGGTGCTAATTAACAGGAAAAACTCTAGTTGTCGTTGTACTACAAACTGGTTTTGTATTGTCTATCTGGATTCAACCAATGCCAATGAGAAAATAATAATAAAATAAAATATTACTATTAGCGTGGTATTAAACAATTTAATAATTTACGTTAAAAATTAGGCCCAACAAGCAGAGCGACCGAACATTTTTACAGTGAAATGTTAATCTTTTGTTACTGTCAGAGTTTCGGCGCAGTCTTTGGCTTCACCGCGCGCGCGCCTATGCTCCGACTATTTGTACCATGTGGTCGCTCGTTCACGCTTAAGCTGGTTTTATGCAAGGCGTTTCGCGTCCGGCGACAGTCGCCCGGCGTTCCTAGTTCTATTGAATGAAATGGGAGTATTTATGCACAACGCTCAACATTTTTGTCGCCGTGAGTCAAATTGTGACATTTATGCAGGGCGTTCGGCGTTCGGCGTTCGGCGTCTGGCGACAAAGCAGTGGACAGGTCTTTGCTCGTCTTGGAATTTAAGGGGTTGGCAAGGGGTGGGGAAGGTTCTATTCTTTTTACCCTGACAATGAGTTTACAATATTTTACATCAGTTCCTTTGCACCCTGTGTTGTGTTAAATTACCGAAGTGACAGAATAGAATAGGCCCGCGACGGATTCCGATGCCACTTCGAAATGTGAGGCGTCAAAGTGTTATTTATGACCAAAGTGATGAACACTACAAAAACAGGAGCAAGAAAAAATACGAATGGGCAACCATGTGTGTATTATAAATATATACACATCCATTAATTATCGTTGAAATGTCTTACCTTAGTGCCAATGCTATCATTTCTTCAGGAAGAAATGGTAAGCCAGTCAGCAAACTAGGTTCACTTTTCACAACGGTTCTAAATTTGCTTTAAAGTTCGTTGAAAGACGTTTCAGACATACGAAAATAGTTTTAAAAAACTTGTCGCTGTCTTCTTTCAAATCATCAAATAACGTATGAAAAACTACTCTCTGTAATCTGACTCTATTGGATGTACTGACCAGCGCCTTCCTTTACTCGGTTTCTTATACAGTAAATTATGTAACAAGTAAATCGCGATAGGGTCCATATTTAGATTTGTTAATCTGCAGTCAGCACTACGAGCTTAACTTCACAACTACTTGAAGTTGAACTGAAATGAATCAGCTCCCCCACCAATCATATTTATTTAGCTCCCCCACCAAACGCGTGAATAAATTGTGACTGAAATGTCATACGGGCGTTCTTCGAGCGACTAGCGTTTTTCGAGCGACGCGCGTCTGTCAAAATTGTGAAAACGCCGGACGCTCCAAGTTCCGAGTTTCCAGAACGCTGTACGCGAACTCAGTGTGACATAATTTACTGTGTAAGGAACCGAGTAAAGGAAGGCGCTGGTCAGTACAGTACATCCAATCAATAGTCAGATTACAGAGATTAGTTTTTCGCACGTTATTTGATGAGTTGAAAGAAGACAACGACAAGTTTTTAACTATTTTCTGAAACGTCCTTCGACGTCCTTCGATGCTCACATTTCGAAGTGGCATCGAAATCCGTCGCGGGCCTATTCTATTCTGTCATTTCGGTAATTTAACACAACACAGGGTGCAAAGGAACTGATGTAAAATATTGTAAACTCATTGTCAGGGTAAAAATAATAGAACCTTCCCCACCCCTGGCCCACCCCTTAAATTCCAAGTCGAGCAAAGACCTGTCCACTGCTTTGTCGCCAGACGCCGAACGCCGAACGCCGAACGCCCTGCATAAATGTCACCATTTGACTCAATATATAAAAAAAGAGCCTACGAACGATAATCTCGGAAGCAGCGTTTTAAATATCTGTCGGTATATAGGAACGCCCGGCGACTTTCCAGCGACAAAAATGTTGGGCGTTGTGCATAAATACTCCCATTTCATTCAATAGAACTAGGAACGCCGGGCGACTGTCGCCGGAAGCGAAACGCTTTGCATAAAACCAGCCTTAGTCCCAACAAATCAATTAGGAAGGCTAGTCGTGAATTAGCGATTCCAGTGACGTCTGTGTGGAGAGTTTTAAGGAGACGCTTACAACTACGTCCTTATCGTTTGCAGTTGTTGCTAGCTCTAAAGCCTACAGACCGCGGTTTACGTGCCAACTTTGCAAACGATATGTTGTTGCATGACGACGATGAAGATTTTCTGGATTGTGTCGTCTTTAGTGATGAATTGAAAGTTCACCTAAATGATCTTGTGAACACTCTCATAATGTGCGCAACGAGGTGGTACAGTTGCAAAATCGCTACGAGGTGGTACTCCCCTAAATAGAATGTTTTTTTGTGCAATATATACGGTTTTTTTTGTACTACAACCATGACTTTTTCCTCAATTGGAAGAATCTGAACCACAAAACTTAATTTGGCAGCAAGATGGTGCGCGCTTTTCACTGATGTAACTCAGTACGCTAATGGTTAAACGCCTCATTGTGGCGACCTCTTAATTGGCCGGATGACTGAGCTTGTTTCGCATAGCCTCAACGTTTACCTGACACCTTGCGATTTTTACCTTTGGTATGTTAAAAAGGGATCATGTCTATGTGCCTCCACTACCAGCTGGCCTACCTGACTTAAGAAACAGGAATGACATAGTTGTTGCAACAATTACTCCAGACACACTGAACAAGGTTTGGGACGAACTCGACTATCGAATGGTGCCCTGTAGGAAAAACTGTTTTAGTTGATGTTTCATTTGATGTATTATTTATAATTGTGTTAACCTTATGTACAACAAACCCTCAAAACCACGGTATTAATTTTAAAAATTGAGGTCAAACTATACCGCTAGTTCGTTAGGAGTAAGTTAATTATACTTTCAATTGAAAAATGATATAATAGTTATTTTAAAACAAAATAGATTGGTTGTCATAACTATCAAAGATAAAAATATCACAATTTGTGGGAAATTAACGGAATTGTAAATAAATTTCATCGTATTTGTCCAAGATATACAGTGTAAATAAATTACTTTCGAATTTGTTTTGAAATTCACATAAACAATAATGTAACACAATAAAGTTGTTAATTTTAGTTTTCCTTAGTTTGACGTAGTAAGATCAAACGGGTTTGGGTTTGCATGCAATAAAACACAAATCAAGTAAAAAAAGTTAAAGCATTTTGGATATTAAGAGTTTTAGTTAAGGGGAGCAGTGACTATAAAAAACAAATTTTTTGTCATATTATATTTGTTCTTATAATTTATTTTGTTAGTTTGAAATATATATTTTAAGAATATGTAAGTTTTAAAACCTAACTATACACATAAACATAAAAAATTATTATTATATGACGTAGTACAAGCCGGATACCAGTGCTGTCGATACCAGCGAGGACTATTCTGAATATTTAACCTTTTGTTTCCGGAAACTTACACTTTAGAACTTGAGGTACAAATTTCTCAAAAACTGTTTAAGATAGAGTGCTGAAAGTTTTTCCACATGTAGGATGTTGTACTTTAAAGGTGTGTTGAAAAAATCTAGGCTATAAGTGTGTTACAACTTTTAATAAATATCTGTTTATGTAAAAAAAGTATTTTTTAAATCATTTATTATAAAATTAATAAAAAATATTTTTTTAGATATAACAACAAACGTGGCAGTACTTATTCATAAATGTATACTTATTATTTGATAAATTTTTTAAGTTGATAGCATTTATAGTTTCAGAAATGAATGTACCTAAACGTAGTCAAATTAACATTGCCCGATATAGGGGTCAGTGCTCCCCTTAAAGGACTGTTGTAGTGGCGGCCATCTTGGATTTTTATCCCATAAGAGCAATGTTAAATTTAAAACCATTTATTTCGTTTATTTTTTGTCATAAAATTGTTTGCAAGGTCTCATTTTAAGCACAATTACAATACGCATCCGTTTTGCATTTTAGATTTTTTTAAATGCTTTCCTTTTGTTATGTAATTGACATTTTGTAAGTAAAAAGTTTGATATTTTTTCCTAACACAATACAAAATTAATAATGAAAAGTAATTTGCAAGCCAGATCCGAAATTTTATAAAGAATATTCAGTTTTTTTTCAGCACTCAATTAAAAAAGATGGATTTATAAAATGGTTTGAAATGAGGCAGTGTCAAAGCGCTAAGCTGCAAGAAATTGCACTGTTTGGATACGGTTATAGAGAGAAGCGTTTCTGTTTCCGGTTGCTTTCTCGTTTACTGGAGCAGACCCTTAAGGCTCTGCTCCTTACATTCAAAACGGCAAAGTTGGGTACCAATTTCAATGTTAAATAATGTTAAGATTAGAAGTGGTCTCCTTACAATAACCAAAACATACCTTCACTATTAAGCATATTTTTGTGTTGTTTTTGTCCAAAAATGAAAGCTGTGTTTTTTTCCTTAAAGTGAAATAGATTGTGAGTGTCGATTGCTAAGGTTTTTTGCAATATCTCTTTTTGCAAATGAGTAAAAAATGAATTAAGTTTACTAATTTTTCCTATTCACATCATACGTTTATGAAAACAATAAAACTGGTTTTGGAAATGTATTTAGCAATAAACATCCGCATATAACAGTACCTCAAAATGAAACCAAATTTTTAAATTTATTCCACGAATTAACGGGAAAAAATGACTTATTCTCTAGCATTGCTCTTATGGGAATCAGATTCAATATGGCGCACAGGGTAGTGCCCCCTTAAGTTGTACCTTATATTTGCAGCTTCATTGACGTACGCTCCCCACCCGAAAAGAGGCGGAGTTGTCAAGGCAAGAGAGTATGCCCAGGTTCCAAAAATCATAAAACTTGCTCCCTTGAAGGTAAGCTGATTCCTCGTGAAAGTTCTGCAGACTATGGTGTACCTTTCAAAAGACAATACGCTCAGCGTCGTGATGGAATTTATACCTGTAAAAAAACTAATAATTGTTCAATTTGAATGATTAACTTAGCATGTTACTTGCACATGAAAAATATAACTTGATTTACTTTAGTGAAATAATAGAAATAATGTTTAGTACAAATCCACATGTGTTTGATAATAGTTATTTTTGTATCTATGGTGCAAAGTTGACTATATAATGGTTTACTATGTACAAAGTCCTTTTTATTTTTGTTGGAACTACCAGTTTCGGAGTCAAAACTCCATTTTCAAGTCACAAACACACACGTGGTTGTTCACTGAGTCACATTTAACAACAATACATAAAACATTTAAATAATTTAACACAGCACAAATAATTTAGAAAAAGGACAATAAAGGACTGTAGACGGACATTAAGGTATGTAAACCATTATATATAGTCTACACCACAGTTTTGGAGGCATTATAATATAATATAATGAATAAAATTAAAACTTGAGTTTGTCGCACGAGGGCGGCACAGTGTATTGAGGATGACAAATTAAACTTGCATCAGTAATACACACGACATTTTCCTACAGCTTTACTTTAAATGAGTGTTTAAGTTTTTAAAAAGATCTGTTTTACAAAAGTTAGTCCCACAACAATACAAATTTTTAAAACTTGACTATATCAGCTGTTTACTTTGCGCACGCCAGCTGTTTAGCCGTGCGGTAAAGAAAAACAGAGAGGTATAATTACTTGACGTTGAACACTGCTGTGAGTGTGCAAAAGCCCACTTTATTAAACAGCTGTGGGACAAATAATATATCTCTGTAATTTTTAAATAAGAATAGAAAATAAAATGCTACACTTACAAAAATTTTGTTTGTTAAAAACAAAACTAAGACAAACTTAGTGCAAGTTTTGTACACTGGCGTAGGCGTTTAAATTTGGAAGCTTTGAGACCGGGTCGATTGTAAAAGAAATTACATTTATTTAAAACCTCTTCTTTTTTCTTCATGTGAAAATACTAGTCGGTTAACGAGTAAGGTCGATAGCACGAGTGCGGGCTTGTACTTTCAAGGGGATGATTTTATTTAGTCAGTGTCTATCACGTTGATGACATTGGTACACACTACGCACACATCATTAAGGGTAGGCGCATATTGGGACTTGTGTGAGCTGCACGACAAAATCGCGTTTGGGAAAGCACATTACAACGCAATTGCTCCCAACTCTCACCCAGTTTGTAGACACGTGTATTTTACTTCATTTTATTTTTTTGAATGTTTAAAATGTATGATTCACGGGTAAAACTATGTTTATTAGATCTAACCTAATTTAAAATGACTTCAGAATTACAATAATTACTTGCTGTTTTATATATATAATATAATGAATAAAATGAAAAGTTGAGTTTGTCGCACGAGGGTGTTTTTAATCAAGTTTTTTTTTTTAAATCGAAAACATAAATTTTAATCTATTTGTTTTTTTTTTTTTAAATAGAGGGAACATAAGCATTAACTAATGTTTGAATCATTAATTTTGATGAAGAATTAAGAAAGATATGGGGTTGAAACAAAAACACCCTTCATAAATAATATATATAAAAGTGTTTTTAATAAAGTTTTTTTTTTATCGAAAACATAAATTTTAATCTATTTGTCTATTTTTTTTTTTAAAGCGGGGAACATAAGCATTAAATGATGTTTGAATCATTAATTTTGATGAAGAATTAAGGAACATATGGCGTTGAAACAAAAACACCCTTCATAAATAATATATATGAAAGTGTTTTTATTAAAGTTTTTTTATCAAAAACATAAATTTCAATCTATTTGTCTATTTTTTTTTTTTTTGTAAAGCGGGGAACATAAGCAATAAATTATGTTTGAATCAATCATTTTGAGTAAGAATTAAGGAAGATATGGCGTTGTAACAAAACACCCTTCATAAATAATATATGTTAAAGTGTTTTTAATAAAGTTTTTTTATCAAAAACATAAATTTTAATCTATTTGTCTATTTTTTTTTAAAACGGGGAACATAAGCATTAAATTATGTTTGAATCATTAATTTTGATGAAGAATTAAGGAAGATATGGCGTTGAAACAA
>JAGFPH010006936.1:5489-44650 GCA_018207615.1 Philaenus spumarius
CAATTGCGTATATAACTTTGTAAATAATTAAGTAATAATATATTTTGTATTGCTACAAATATATTTTGTCAGTAAATATATCTATTTCGTGTATGGAAAATTAAATTTGTATTGAGTTTATAATACTTTGTAAATAATGAATTAATAGTTTTGTTTCTCGTTTTATTGCTACACGCATATTGACAGTCCAGTTTATAAATACAATTAGTTTATACTGCAATTTCTGAAAAATAAATAAAATATAATCTTTAAATTACAATCAGCCATGTATGTAAACGTTTGTTTTAAATACCTTCCATTTGTTATACAATTGCCAATTTTTTAAATACCAAGTTAGAATTATCTTCCTCAGAAAATTAAAATAAAATTCAAAAAAGTAAAACGCAAGCCGGATCCAAAATTTAATACAGAATCTTTAGTTTATTTCTCATCACGCAAATATAAAAATGATATAAAACGGTAAAAAAATTATAAAATTGTTTGAAGTGAGTCAATGTCAAAGCACTCTGCTCCCTGAAACTAAATTGTTAAGCCTGTCCTCGTGCGAGTTACCGATTGCTTTCTCTTTTACTGGAGCAGACCATGTATAAAAAAAAATCGTTTTCCCAGAAGTTTTGAATCACTTATTAAATTATAAAAATATGTATGTCAAGTTCAATGGACAACATTTTATTTAATCGCCAGGTTTTTTATTTCTATAAAAAAATATATAAAAATGTATTCAATCTTCATTTTTTGAATTTGTTTTTTATTTAAATGTTATATAATTTTAAAAAGATGGCAAATAACTTTGTAGCCTTGGCGAAATCTGTGATTATACAGGTATAGTCTAGTCTTTGACAATATAACCTTAATAACATTCAAATTTAAAATTGTAATGAATTATGGTCGAATTTCGACCACTGAGCGATCACTAGATTTTTGAAATACATATTAAAATATATTAAAAATACAAATAGCCTATTCTTTAAGTTTATAACAGGTCTTATGACCTATTTAACATTAAAAACATGTGTTTTTTTTTCTATGGACACTTAATCGAAAAAAATACTGCCAGTTAACCATAATCGTAACCAGGGTCATAACCCTCCCCCCAATTGTAAAACAAAATTGTTCACAGTTTGTTTACACTTTGAATAATTAAAATATATCGCATTACTAAAAATTGAAGTTTACTGTTTATTAGTGAGTTTTGGACTACTTTACCACTATTGAAAGTACTTTCTTGACTATTATGTTTATAATTTATTTTAAATAAACAATTTTAATTAACAATATTTCTAACTTTTTTAACTGTAACAATTCAAAATATATCGCTATATAAAAATCATTTAAAATATCAAAAGAAACCATTCGTAATTACTAAACTAAACACGCATGAGTGCGAGAGAGAGAGGAACAGACTACTATAAAGGCATTTCATTCACAAGTTGGAGCAGCGACACCTAGCGGCAAAGATCGTAAATGATTCATTAATAATATTATAACATCCGACTTCCAACAACATTTTAAATAATTAGTACCAGTACTTCTCGACCTCAAATTAATATCATTCCCACATCAAAATTAATTTAAATTAAACGACCAATCCATATAATATATAATAATAACTCAAGAGTAAACCAATCGACCGAAATCCACCTTTTAAAATACACTCGAAGCTAGGCCGATGTACGAAATTGTAGGCCTATTCCAAATTAAAACCACCGATCCCAAGGAAACTAAATTCTAAATCAAAAAAGGGTCAGAACCAACGAGTAGAACAGAAGATTTTACATCAAAAATGTCTTTGGCAAAATATGAAAAGAAATACCGTTAAGCTAGTAAAGTTCTTCAAAGTATATGAATATTCGATTAAAACCTGGAGAACGAGAGGCCATGTTTGTTTAAGCCCCGCCCACAATCACGTGACCGCTTGTGCCGCGGAAATGAGACTTTTAAACGACCAGATAAATAATTATATTTGTAGACCTTAGATATTAGATATTAAGTTGTACAAGGAGCTATTTTAGATATTTTCATTTAAAATTTTATTTAATCAAATTCTATTTACTTTTACCATTCTATGTTCTTTAAAAAACCAAAATACATCAAAATTTCATTAAAATCATGCAAAACAAATACACTACATTTCAAAATACACATTTTCACACAACAATCAAAATCCCACAAGAAATGAAATTAACCAGGCCTTAATGTACCAGTTCCTGAGGGCCTAAGGAAGCCAAATTGGGATCAAATCCAATTTAATTGTTGCTGAGACATCAAAGGGAGCAGACGCTGTGTTAAAGCCCACCAAACCACACAAGTTTCAAGACCATTTTGAAGTGTATAACAAGTGCCAACGTTAAAATAACCTTTTATAAGTGAAGTGACTGAACAGTATCAAATTTTAATAAACCATCCTTTTTCAAGAAGAAGACTCTATATAAAAATTGGGTGAGATCAATCCACATAACTATTCATCAAATTGGATATACTCCAACCTTTCCTTTGCAGATTTAAATTCAAAGAACTATACCAGTAAAGCTGATAAACTTTTATAAATATATATATACCATCAAGATTTCAACTTTTATCAGAACTTTATCCTTTTATATTAAAACTAAATTCATACATCTACATACCCATACACTTTCCACCTTGTACTATTTTCTCCTTTGCTTTAATTATCCTAATTCTTAATTTAAATAATTTGTATAATATTTGTTTCAATTTAATATTGGGGAAGAGCCGGCACCAACCTACCCGAGATTAAGAGTGCTCATTGGGAAATAATTCCCTAAAATAATTTTGTATATATTTGATTTTGAGCTAAATAATTATTAAACTGTAGATATTTTTCTGATTTTCTATTGATAAATAAAAGAATATTTTATTGTAATTGTAAACCTGTGTCCTGAGTCAAATCATTTATCAAATTTATTAAGCTAGTAAGCAGTGTTACAGTTCAATATATTGAGAATAATATAAAAGTAAAGTTTTATAAATTAAATGATATATCTTGTTATATCATAAATTGACGCCTACAACATTAGGCCTATTGAATTAAAGTAAAATATAAAATTGTAAATTAATATAACCTTGTACTAAAATTAAAAGATACAAGTTTTTCTTAACCAGTAAAATTCTTACTATGATTTTAGTCAATCTTTAACGTAGTACCAATCAACATCAAAATTTCTATGAATAGTGAATTAATGACATACAACAATACAGTTTTGTTCCTCCCTCTTGAAATATTTTACACTATAATAAACTATAGGCAATGAATACTTATTGCTATATGCCTAGTTAAGAGCAGGTCAAATTATTATAAAATAGGCCTGAATCACAATTGGAAGTAAAAATAGTATACCTACCTATATCAGTTTAAAGTGCTTTTGGAAAGCCTAAAATGTGTTATAATTATTATTATATATATATCCCCCCCATATGGTCGTCCTGGTTACACCTATGCAGTTAACTACACTTGTTGAACATTCTTCAACTTTTTGTTCAATTTATCTTCTTTGTCTTTCACACTATTTCGTCGCTTGGATATATTTATAAGAGCCCTATCTCTTAGATCTTGTGATTTCCACTTTACCGCGTAGTACAACTTACATTTCACTAGGGTTGGCAACATGTACAGTTCGAGCAAACTAGGAGTGCACTTGGCCTAATGGGCGAGTCATCCCTTCTACAGTCTACTTCTCCTTAAACCTGCCTTGGCGGAACAACCAATTCCACAAAAAAATAGGTCCACAAATAACATTTAACTGAGGAAATAGACAGCGCTCACATTCTTATAACTTACGTACTTGCTTACAACCTTTTTATAAAAAAGTATTTCACATTTTAGAGAAAACTATGACAAATATCTATAAATAAGTAAGGTTTTGTTTCATATAAAATTATAAAATGTTATAACTGTGATGCAAAATTTTACTAAGTTTTTTATAAAATAAAAGTGATGACAACAATAATGTTCAAAACGAGAAATTTTTTTATTTTTAGGCAAAAATAAAACTTTCTGCGAGAAAGTTGTTGATAATTAGTGGAATTAACTTTTTTATTTGAAACAATTTTCTGTACGACCTTTTGTTTAGTCAGGAGGAAGGTAATTCCTGTAATGAATACATTTGGTGCTTGTTTGACATTGATTTGGTGCGATCCTGGCTGTTCCGTAGATCTAATGACACCATAATACTATCTTGTTTTAATCATACTGTATTATTTAAAGTTTAGTTAGGTTAAAGTTAGTTTTAGGTTTTGTATTGTTTTAACATTGTATTGTTAGTCGCCAGATTGGTTAAAGTTAGTTAATACACATACGAAATTTGTGTGGGAAAAGTAAAAAGGATGATGTAACGGGAAGGGTATCTCAGGAGATATTTCCTGCCTTCCTGCTCTCTTTATTTGTCGATTCCAAGAACGCATTCTCCTCATAATTTTTAACACATGCGCAAAAGATTTGTCAACCCTTGGTTCACATATTTCCAGTATAAAAAACTAACAAAAAACTAAAATAAACTAACCCGAATTAGTAAAATGTTTCTGAATATTTTAATTTATTATAATGCATAGAATCCGATCCTGCATTATAGCACGATAAGGTTTTTTTTGTGACACTTGTATATATTTATAAATAAAACAACTAATTTTTACACGTCCTGTTCACTAAGAAAAATGTGTTTATCACTTTTATTTGCCGTTACATTACAGTGACAAACTAGGGTGTACAGTATAGAACAGAGGTCTATTTTTTTTTATTGAGGTTGTACTGGTGACGTTGGACACAACAAACACAGCGTGGGGACCGGGCCTTACTTCCCCTCTCGGGGTGCATTGCTGGCGTGAGGAATCTGTAAATACGGTGATCTGTACACTGAGAAGTAAACCAACCTTCATGAACTCGTTCAGTCCCTTCCCTTATTTTTTGCACCAGACTGCAATGTAGTTTCTTTTCAGCAACGTGCACTTTAAAAAATTTAGAAAAAAACAGTATTTGGCTCCGCACATGTTTTTATGTTCCTGCGACAAGAAACGCTACTAAAACAGGCCTATTTTGAAAATGAGTAAGCCGATATATTTTTTACCTCAAAATTAATTTATATTATACCAAATTGTAGAGAATAAAACATAGAATTGAACTGTATACTTTAAAATGTTATGTATCCTTTTATTTTGGTCTCAGAAAGTCTAGAATGAAAGAAATTGTCTAAACGTCTGACAAATTTCACCAAAAATTATGTAAATAAAGTTATATAACACTGTAAAATATTGTTTATAATTTCTTTCAAGATAAACAAAAGTTTTATAATTTAGTTCTAAATAGAAGTGCATAAAAATAAATATCAATTTCAAAAACATTTCAGAAAAGACATGGTTTTATGTTCCTGCGTCAAGAAACGCTACTAAAGCAGGCCTATTTTGAAAATGGAATTACGAATATTATATACTTTATTAAAAATCAAATTTATTTGTACCAAATTGTAGAGAACAAATCATAGAACTGGACTGTACAAATTTTGTACAAATTGTAAACTTCTCTTCAATTATTATATTACTAGAACCACTTAATAATTACCATAACAATGTTTTATTTGTTTATACGTTATTTGCAGTCACTTTAACAAAAATTAACTTTTAGATCTAACCACAATCTCTTACCTTTCTTTATCGCTCACTGGAAAATAGAAAAATGGTACATCTGCATTGGTTGATGAATTCTGACAATTAATGTAAGAACACTTTCTCCCTCCACTTTTTTTAGTACCGTACTCATCATAAACAATAACTAACCAAATGCTGCAATACTCACCACCTACAACTTCAACGGAATATACAGCAATTAATATTAAACGCCTAAATATTCATTGCCTGCCGTCTCATCATTTCTCATTTGACTGAAAATAGCTCTGCTTCATTTTCCGTCTCTTTCTTTCATATTCAGTCGCTCTCGCTCTGTATGGTCGTTACATACCAGAAAAATAGGGGAAGAAACCATTGTATCTCGCGCTCTCTCGCTCTTGATCTCGCACAAAATCATACGACGTTCAACCAATCTTAATATAATAATAAAGAAAACGCCTTACATTTCTTTCTTTCGTGGACTTATACATAAACCCGTCTCGTCTAAATCACAGTTTGTACAAATTATCGATGATGTTTCTTTTACCTTAAAAATTATCTCAAGTATTGCTTACATATTGTATTGAAAAATATCATGAAAAGCATTTTAAGAATAAAATACTAACATTTAGTAAATAAATTACCTTTAAAAATTTTGCTTACACAGCCACAATAAAATAGGAAAAGAGAATACAAAAGTGTAAATATTCAAAGCAAATGAAATATATATCAGTCAAGTGATAAAGTTAGAATAAAATTGTAATTACTTATCAAATTACTACATCACTTCATAAATAAATTAACATTAAAAAAAAATATTAAACTACCAATCTTTGTAACTCTAATATTATACATTTGTCACTAATAAATAAGAAGAATCTGAGAAAAATTTATAGTAATAGATATTTGTTTTTTTACGTTAAAGCACGCAGTACCTTTTATCGATTACAAAAAAAATCTCCTACATTGATTAAGTTATTGCACCTTTCTTAAAATAAAAAACCTACAAAGTTTAACAATACTGTATAGGATTACTTTTAAATTTAAAGGTGGAAAGAGAAGACAAAAAATGAAAACTCAAGAACAAATGCTTATTGTATTTAGCAAAAGAGATGCATTTTAAATTTAAATATTTACTTTTATTATGAACTTCCTTTGAAATATAAATAAATAGTCAAAGTATAAAAGTTTCTATATCAACTGTAACTTTCTGTTCTTCATAGCGAACTTTTCTTCAATATCGTTAGTTCCAATATGTTCTCTTGAGTATTTTCTTCTCTATGTACAACAAAGATAAGTTTGAAAATCTCTCTTGAACACATACATCCGTTTCCTTAGTCCGACTAGCCAATCGTAGACCGAGTGAGAGGGAGAGGGGAGAAATACTCTCTCGCTCTCCACCGCACGCTAAATGGTTTGCCAGCGCTTCCTCTCGGAGTCGTGCCCAACTACAAATCTTTAGGGCGCCAAGTTTGTAAAATCTGTTAGAATTGAATCCATAAGACCTGCGCTTCTTAACATTTAAGTATTCATTGGTAGAAGTCTCAAACGAACTGTCCAAATGTTTTTTTTCCTTACGGCTTTAAATATATAGATTATGTTTAGTTACCATGGCTTTATGGCTAGTGTTATTATTATGCTCATTTACCATGATTTAAGTCTAATCTTATTATTAAGCTAAGTTACTATGCTTAAATTCTCCTCTTATTATTATGCTTATTTACTATGCTTAGAGTGTAGTCTTAATATTATGATTAATTACTATGCTAAAAGGCTAGACTTATTATTATACTTATTACTATGCTTACAGAAGAGTCTTATTAATATTTTATTTAGGTTTATAATTTAGTCTTATTATTACGCTTAGTTACTATGCTTAAAAGGATAGTGTTTTTATTTTGCTTAGGTACTATGCTTTAAGGCTAGTTTTGTTATTATTCTTAGTCACTATGCTTAAAAAAGCTAATTTTATTATTATGATTAGTCACTTTAAGGGTAGTCTTAGTATTAAGATTAGTTATTATACTTTAAGGCTATGGTTATTATTATTATTATTACTATCGTATTATTATTATTATTATTATGCTTTGTTACTATGGTTAAAGGCTAGTCTTATTATTACAGTTGTTTGTTATATTTATTGTTATACAAATACAAATTTCCGAATATGTAGGATTTTAAAATTTGGCATTTTTATCCAGTCAATTAGATCTTTATTGCTAGCTTTTTTCATTTCTTTATTAAAAATTGCCATTTTATTTTTATTTTTACAAGATATCATTTGCAAGAGTTCTTGTTTTATAAAAATTCTAAACATTATCTAAGTTGTTGTTGGTAATCAAATAATACATAAATTAACAATTACTGGAAAATATAAAATAACGTATTTTTATATACTTAAAATTAAATAGGCCTACATTTTCGGTAAACAAAAATGAAAACACTAATAGCTTAATAAAGCTTTACAGGAGATTGAGGTTATGTTAGATATTGTAGTCACTTTATAGATAGAGCTTTATTTAGATTATTATTTTATTACATAGTACCAGGAGACCGAGCTAAAGCTCGATTATAAGCAGGGCTATGATTTCAATAATAAATATTGGATTATTGAGTTTTGAGGTTAGGCCTATTACATTGAACAACTAAATAAAGGGTATATACAACATTAGGATTACCTGTAATAAAAATACAGTTTAAAGGATTAACCATAATTTCAACGCTATGCCTCAGAAATAAGTCAGGCCTAAATTAAAGTTTAATATTTCAATATCGATTTAGGCCTAGGGCCTAGTTCGCTCACGTCAATAACTATTATTGCAAATTTCCGTGAACATCGTTTAGGTTAGGCCTATAACATTAAACAACTAACTAAAGGGTATGTTTATTTAGCGTATTCGTTGCCATGGTAACTATAAATAGATACAACATTATTAGGCTTACCTCTAATAAAATATACAGTTTAAAAGAAAGCAGATGATTATTGTAATGGCATTGGAAACATTTGCATCAGCTGTGCTTTGTATTGTTTAAAATGGACAAATTTCACTTTTTAATTTAATAAAAAGACGTAGAAAACGAATTTTCCCAGACTGGTGACCATTTCCAATCGATTTCTCGTGGCCAAAAGCCCCATATAAAATCAAAAAATGCAAAATCCTTAGACGGAGATTCCAGATCCATTTAGCAGACAAACAATTATCTCTCGGTTTAGAAGATAAGATTTGTAAATCACTTATTATGGATAGTTTAAAGCAAATAGTTCTACGACATACAAAATAAGTAACAAAACGATACTTTCATTTTATAACCTATATACTAAATTATTGTGCTTAAATTCGTACCCATCATAACCTAAACATTGAACAGTGCTGATATCTGATATAAAAATTCAGAAATAGGTATCAAGATCAAGGTCATGTGTATAGCCTATTGACTAACTTCATGAATTTAAATAAACCAACTGCACATAATATGAATCGCATGTTTGTGGAACCAAGTCACTATTATTATTATAGGCCTAATATTACCTTATTAAGGTCTGTCACGTGACTTCTTGTCGTAACATTTAAAACGACATGTTTCTGAGCCAAAACTCCATCTTCAGGTCATAATCACTCCGAAGAGATCATCGCACATTAAAATAAATAGACATACACATATGCACACACCACCAACAAACAAACACAATATCGCTCAAGTCATTGTTCTAAGTTTGTGACCTAACGTAGTCAGTGAAATACTGCCGATATTGCGTTAATAGATCTATCGGTAGTTATCTCTGTTTGTCTTCTGTAAGTATTTGATAGCCGTATCATATAAATGGTGAGAGTGATACGAAAGTTGGTCATTTAAGATGGCGTCCAGTTTATTTTTAACGCTTTATATATTTCGTATTCTTCATTAGCGTGCATTAGTCTACCTTTGGTGCAATGTGTAGAGCTTGCACCAAAGGTAGACAGCGTATAAGTCGCCCGGGATTTGGTTATTTTCGGCAAGGTGACGTGCATAATTGGAGTTCGTAATGTTAGATTTATTACTTGGAAGATGTTCTTTGTAACGTTTAATGGACGCTTTCCCAGTCTGACCTATGTTGTACTTATTACAATCCCGGCAATTGATTTTATAAATTCCGGACATTTTTCTGTTGAGGTGAGTGTAAGCGATGTTGATAGTTTATTTGGTTTACGCAAGGATAAATTGATGTTGTGTTTTTGAAAACATATGTTGTGTTTGTGAAAAACATTGTGTTTTTAGGTAAAATGTTGGTATATTCAGACGAGATATATCCTATTTACTGTCGCTAATGCTATGAATTTAAGTGTGTTTTCTGCTCATTTTCTTTTTATGGTTATTAACCAATGTATAAGAAAAATATGTATATGAGCAATCAAACTAGGAACACCGTAAGTTCATCTGTTCTTAACTTCAAATTGTTGTAATATTAGTGTAAAGGATATCATAATATAACTTAAGCAGAATGTCAATTAATATTTCAACCTATAACCTATAAAAATATCAAAGGTAAAAAGTTTAGAGTTCTACAGAGTTGGCCTATATATTTTGAACAAATCAATATACTTTGTCCGTTATATAAAATGATCTATATTTTTCGTAAACTAAGTTTTCAACTCCTAACATTTGCTTTAAAAGTGCTATACAAATACTGCAGTTAAAATTAGGTACACTTTATTCTCTAGGTCTAGGTTTAAGTAATATTAAAATCATGAATACCTTCATGTAGGCTTGAATATGACTTTATGATGATATATTAATGTATTGACAAAATAACCTCAAACGTAATCACTAACATGCAAACTGTGTCAAACTTCAGTTGTTAATTACTTAAGACAAAACACGAGTTTTAGAATAGGTGAATTATAAAAAGTTGTAGTTGATTTTATGTTTGTGTGGATTGTATATTGTTCACTGTTAGAGTTTTAGTGTACGAATGTATTATGGTTGATACAATTTGTACAATATAGTTAAGAAACAGTTGAGACTTGATATAACATAAGGTAGATATGGAAACATTACACTACTTACGAGTCTTCAGACTTTTGAATGTCTCCATCTTTACAATCGGTCAGTTATTATCAATTTAGTAGGAGAAAATTAATATGAAATGAGTAAAACACAAAGAGATGAAAAAATTTATAACTTATAAAATATTTTTCGTAACCAAGGTAACTTCTTAAACAATATGATAGATCATTGTTAACGAAAACTATAAAATACTTCATTAAACACTACTCTTAATATTTAACCCATCAATATTCGTATTTTGAAATCGATGTGGTGGTTTATTTGAGTTTGTTGCATCCAGAGTATAGCGGCAGAATTTTTCGTAAAATTCGGATTTATTTTGTAAAAGTGCTCCGCCCTAATTGCAGATATTGATATTAGGAACATTAAACCCTTTGCATACTTGCTGTAAAAGTACGCTAGACGCTGCGTCATTTGCAATCGGATAGGAAGAAATACAGAGGAACATCCCAATAATAAGAAGGTTGTTGGGATGCACACGTGACGCTAATACCTATTTTGTTATGCCAGCTTCACTCCCGATAGCTATGGAGATGGCCCAAGTTCCTGTGAGACGTTCACTTTTCCCTACCCCAATGCCTGCCATTAGTCAACTTGCTATCGCAGTGCCCCATTGGCAGAAGCGTTTCCCCTAAACCTTAATCCATTAGTGCAATTTATTCACCATACTGTATAATTTAAAGAAACTGCTTAAACATATTTACATAATCAACATTTTGGCTACCTTTATGTGATGAACACCAGACAGTAACAGGCAATATAGACACTGTTTGCATTTTTAACTTTTTAAATTTTCGAGGCAGCCTTTTTTTCAATTAATCAAATCTAAGAACAGTAGAGATATTAATCAAATTGCAACTTCAAACGGTAGAGCTCGAAAAAGTCATGAGAGTACGATTATTGTCATATGACCACGAAAAATGACATTACTTAAAAGTCCATGTGTCACATTAAAAATAATATTTTACTGCTTACTATTTTGTTGCTGTTGTTGTAATATTAAAATAAAGACAAACAAATAAATTATTTCTTTTGGGTATGTTAACATTATTACTTTTTGCCATAAGAGAACTACTTTTATAAAAATTACTATTAAAATAACTATTATGTTCATTTACTTTATATACTGCATAACGTATTATTGAAAAACATTTTGGTTATTTTATAGGCATAGATCCTTAAGATGTTACTTCTAATAAATTTGTGTTGCAAATTGCAGCACAACCAAGTGTTTGGTAAGAAATAAAACGACTTTGATAACGAAAAATAGAGATGAACATACATTGTGTTAGTGACATTCATACTAAATAAGCCAACTACATGGAAATTTAAAAATACGGCTCCATATAGAGATGTACTTAGTAAAATTATTATTAAAACAAGTCTATGCAGTTAATTTTTAAGCTTGGAGGCTTAAGATTATAACAGCGCAAATCCCATTAAATTCATCAATAACAAAAAACAACCTGTTCTAACAGAAGTTTGACCTACAATCCAAGAAAGTGCTAACTTGAGGCAGCTGAATCGTATGAAATCAGACGATTTACACATATAGGACTAAATAACAGCAATCAATACTAATAGGTTTAGACTATAGAAAAATTATGCGTAACTTATCGTTAGAAAACCACCCATGTATTAATTCAATATCAAAAACATCGTAAAATATAGGGAACCAAGAAAGTGCTATCTTGAGGCCGATCCAATAGGCCTAATTGAAAAGGTAAACATTTAAAAATGTAGATGTTTCCACACAAATCAATTACCCCACAGCACAATAATAACATCACTTATCTTTATATTATGGAATAATATCATTTCATAAGATTCCAAGCTTTATTTAAAACAAATCACAGACGAAATGATTTAGTAATACCATTTGAATACTTACGTTTAACAGATGGCATAACAGGCAGAGGAACAGTCCGTTCCACGTTCCGTTATATATTTAGTTATAAATCTCAATGTATTAAATAAAACAATTAGGCTATAGATGACTATGAAATTCCACCATTTATAATTATTTGTATGTAAAAACTGTTTTAAGTTAATTTAAGGTTCCATGGTCCAAATAGGCCATCATCAATGATAATCTATATATTAAAAGAATTTATGAAAACTTGTGGCAGTCAGTACGGCCATTCTATTCGGCCGATTTCCTTATTTTTTTTTTTAAATTGCAGGTAATCATTCACAGATATGTCATCAAGCATTACAAATCATGTATCTTTCGCCTTACAAACGTTATAATCAAATGCAAATTTCTGCTGTGTATTCCTTATGGGGTTTTTTTTTTTTTTGGTTCTTTGTCCACTTTGCGTTCGTATACCGTCCATCCGATTGCTTTGAAATTTTGCATAGTAACACAGGTTAACCCTGGGAAGGTTTTAGGCCATTTACCGAAGTCCTAGGACATTAGGGCTACGCCCCAGTGGCCCTCAAAGTTTCAATGTTAATCTTATGGAAGAAAGATTTCCATTGATTTTATCAGGGACACAAAAACACCTGTTCGTATGAAAAGCTTAAAACAGCTGATTTTGATCAACAACTGATTTGGATCAAATCAGTATCAAATGTAGTATTACCTTTTTGAGGTTACATTGACAAACTAAAAACAAACACAAACAAAAATCAACGAAAAATGCTAACTATATTTTAATTCAATTCAAACATTGGTTGTTACAAACCTATTATATATAAAACAGCTAATTTGGATCATAAACTGAACATAATTATTCACAGATATGTCAAGTCTTATATATTATCATCCGTTCAGCCGCTATTCACCCGAGAAGGAGCTCCGGTATACAATCCTTCAAATTTCTTATGTTAATCTTATGGAGATAATGTTTAATGAGTTTGAGTCAGCTGCCAAATAAAACAGCTGATTTATGCTCGGTCACCTATGTACAAACGAGCCAAAGATTAACGAGATTCTTTATCGAATTTTCCACCTGCGAGCGAAGCGAAGCAGCCATCTGAGGCCGAAGGCCGAGCCGGGGTTGGGCCGCGGAGCGTCCAGGGGCAGAGCAAAATAATAGCATCGGTTTTTGTTGCAAGCATTTAAATTGAATATTTCTAGGCCTTATACGTTGTTTTTGATTTCTAAATGTTTGTATTATTGATGAGCAGAGTATACCAGTCGCTGTTTTTACTTGCACTGACTCTAACAAACTGTTTCAAACATATATATATATATATATATATATATCGATCGAAACATTGTTTGCACGCTTTTCGGCTTCTTTACTTCTTAAAGACATGAATTTAACTACTTTTTCACTTTTGAATAGAAGCGATCCTTTGGTCAGTGCATTAATACCTATGACGTAAGCCTCAACCGCTTGTTGTACACTGTTCGGTCCACTACGCTGAAGCATTCAGTGCTGATTTTCGTTAACTTTTGGAATAGCCTAATTATTAATTTGGGTCCACACTAACTATTTCTTATATTCGTACCGTTTTTAAAATTAAATTTTTGTTATTAGATATTTTTTTAAATGGTTAGAATTGATTATTAATCGCGTCAAAATATGGCCTATTAATACGTCATTGATGATGGCCTACTTGGACCATGACGAAAAGTTATTAACTGAATATAAAATTGTAGAACGCCAAATCTAATAAATTAAAATTCAATAATCGTTGAAAATAACTCTCCATATCGTCCAACGTTCTTATTAACAATGTTGTCTGTAAAAGGTATGGCATTCCCAATTACTGGTTTCGATTTGAATTCCATAAAAATGGTTCTTTTAATTCACATGGTCTATTATATATGACCTAATCCTAAACATACTAATACAGGCTCTGAACAAGAAATTTGTAAAAATGTATTATAACAGTTTAGTATGTGCAATTAAACATTCGCCGTCAATCACATCTGCTACTATAGTACGTTCAGCGAGTGTTTGCAGTAAATCGCTACATATGACGGTTGACAGGAAAATACATGGACAATTAAAACCTCTTAAAAAATGTTTTATTAAGTCACATGTGTATAAATTTAAAATTTAACTAAAAAAACGCATTCAAAGTCTAAATTTAAAGCTTCAAAGAGGCCACAGAACACAGCGATTTACTGCAAACTCTCGCTGAATGTACTATATTCAAACTTCACAAATTCTATCAATGGATGTTGCCATGGATGACAATCGTTCCGTTTCTGAGGTATTAAGTCGATTTCAAAGACATACTGTGTGTACTAAGTGGTACAAATATCCTAAACCAATTCAAGAATCTTCGTAGCAAAAACATGCAAATATTATACTCCAGTAAGAAATGATGAATCGCTAAATCATTCAAATTCGTTCATTTCACAAACGATGAGAGCCATCACTGAGTTTAGCATAATCGCATCCGAACACGTGCTGATCAAATATCTGGCAAAGTATACCTCTAAGGCAGAACCTGTCTCTGAAAGTTTAACCTACATGTTTCAAGAAACTGTCACGGAATAGTGTTAATAAATCTCTGCATGAATATACAAGTTTGATGATGGAATTAATTGGAGAGAGAGAGGGGAGTGGAGAGGAGGGGGGGGGGAGAGAGGAGGGGGGGGGGAGAGAGATATTGGCGCTTGTGAAACTTATCATTTAGGCATTCGATTATTCCATCCTCTGCGTAAATCTCACGTTCTCATTATTAGACTGAAAGAATACGTTGCAGTAAATGAAACTTACAATACTATAACTCATTGATTTGATTGTATTAAATAGACAACCCGAGCAATAATTGTATTGTAATTGTTTGGCGAAATTTCGTTATTTGAATTTGCTAATCATTTTCGAAAGGAAGGAAGAATTCAGTTGGCAAAAATAAAAAAACTGAAAGTTGTTCAAGTTTGTCCAACGATAACTTTAATAAAAACTTTGGTATTAATTGATAACAAAGTGTTATATTATAAATAACAACTTATGTTACACAGATTTTGACGAAATTAAATAGATTTGAAGAATCATAATGCTTCTTGGTAATAAGCAATACATTTTTGACCAACTTAAAGAAGTAACTTTTGCTTTTTCTCATTTGAGAACAGTATTTAAATTCAAAAGAACTAACTAGCATTGGGTTTGCAGCACTATATCTTAACCGTTTTGAAAGTTTCGTCATTGACTCCAAAGAAAACTAAAATATCACATATATTATTTCTCAAGGCAATTTTTTTATCGGTACGACATAACTTCCTTAATACATCATCAAATTACATGTATGAGGCATCATTTTAAAGCTTTCCTTAACCGCTACACCAGAAAAATATAAAAATTACAATTATACAAAAAAATACAAAAAAAAAGAAAAAAGAATCCGAAAGTAACAGTATGTAAGATGAAGTAAGTTGTAGGGATATTTTCCTGTCGTTGGCCTGTCGATAATCATATCATATTGACACTGATGATAACAGCTGGAGAACTGCCGTTACGCCACTACATTGCTATTTTTAATTAATTGTATAGTATAGTGTACTTTTTAATTAAGTGGGATTTAAGTAAGTTAGAATGCGAATGCTTCGTACGGGTCAACTAATAATTATATTTTATCATAGTAGATATACTATAATAATATTATAAAGTGGTCAAACTTGTTTGTTTGTTAGTAGGGGGTAATCTCAGGAACTACTGAACCGATTGAAAAAATAGATTTTGTAATAAAAAGCTACTCTATGCCTGAATAGCATAATCTAGAATTAATTTTGATTTAAGAATTGAAACAATTCCTAAAACAATAAATATTAATTGTTATACTGTACTTTCCTTAAAGCTAGAGAGCTGAAATTGTGTACGTTTATTTCTTACAAGATACATAGAAAAAGTAAACTAGATTTGCATTTTGTCGAGTACTGCTAAGGAGTGAAAATGTGATAACAACCCGTAAAACAATAAAAATAAATTATTATATTTTCCTTAAAGTTATTGAACTGATAATGTTTACATTTATTTCATACAAGATACATAACAAAAGTATCATAGATTTACATTTTGTATTGTTACTTTCTTTAAAGATAGAGACCTGAAAATTTGGCACTTAGCCTATTAATTTTAAGTGTTTTATAAGTAAAAAAAAACTCATGCAATTTAAATAGGTAAAACTAATGGGTGAAATGAGGACTAACAGCTCCTTTACAATAAAAATAAATTGTTATACTTCCAACGATTGACACCTTTGTTTCATAACTAATCTGTTTGCATTTGCTTCACCGTAGGTGTTGGCGAGCGAAGCGAGCAGTGCTCTGAGCCCTCTGGTCATAGATATGTTTATAACGTCATAATTTTTTCTAACTGTAACTTTAGGCAGTCAAAAGTTTTTAAGAACTATCATCTTAACGGCCACAATTAAGTTCACCCTTGAAATAAATCGTCTGTAAGAGACAGATTGATTGAAACAAACAAAAACCTTAGGAAAATGGTAATAAAGTAAAAACATAAAAACATAAAAGCCTAAATATAATTTATCAATGGAGTATGATAGCAAGTTGGAATAATGCTTAAGAAATGAGCTGAAATGGCATGACGTTGAATTAAGCTATACAACTTGAAATAAATGAGGACATACATTGCAATCTATGACTGTGGAAAACAAAAATGAATTTCAAACATTAAAGAATTTAGAAACAAGTTATTAAAGTTTACTTAAATTCTAGATCGGCAGACTGGTCGAACCTGTTCAGAAAGATTTAGATAACATTTACCTATAAGAACACTAGATTAACAAAAATCAAATTTCGCTAAGAACCTTACAGAAATAATAAACACATATAGAAAAATCACTTGAGGATGGATGCGTTACATAAGCGTAAGAAGGAACAACTTTGAAATACTCTGGAGTAATATCAGATTTACAGAAGAATAAATTTGCAAGTGTGGGTCCTAAGATAAATTAAATTATTACTATTCCAATGTAATATTTAACACGATAATTCGACCATTTACACAGTTTTTTTGCTGTTAAAAATACAAATTCCCGAAAATGTCATATGTAAAGAGTTGGCATTTTTTATTAAGTCAACTAGATCTTTATTACTACCTGCATTTCTGTGAAATAATTCTTGTTTCCGAAAAATATTAAGAATTTCCATGTGTTTTTAATGGCCCAATATTTTCTTGCAATAGTTCTTGTTTCTTTTTGAATTTTACAACATTACATAAGGTTTTTTAGGTAAGCAAACAATGTACATACTATTACTTGTATTTATAAAAGAATGTAGGTTTATATACTTAAAATTTATTAGGGCTACATTTTCGGCAAACAAAATGAAAACCGTAATAGCATGATAAAGTTTTACGGGAGATTGAGGTTATGTTTAAAGTGTTGTGGATTGTGGTTACTTTATAGATAAGAGCTTTGTTTACAATATTATTTTGTTATTTATTTATAGTTCACTTATTATGGATGGTTTAAACATTAAAGCAAATACTTCTGCGACATACAAATAAATAATAAAATTATACTTTCATTTTGTAACCGATGTAGTAAATTAATTAATGTGCTTTAATTCGTACAAATCATAAACTAAACAGTGCTGCAATCTGATATAACATATAATTTATGCATTAGGAACATCTGTTCTCTATGTAAGGTCATGTGTATTGCCCGTTGACTAAGTTCGTGCATTTAAGTAAATTAACTGCTCATAATTAATTGCTTTAATAATATATTTATCAATTAAATATGTAAATATAGCCGTATTAAACAGTTATCAAGTTCTTTATAGTTGGAATATTTATTTATTTATCACTAGAATACAATACAGTTTTAGCGTACTGATATTATCCTACATGTAATAATAAACGAAATAGGAAAGCCAAAGTTAATCTTTTATGGAATTAAAATTGCTGTAATGTCTGTGTACAGATTATCATAATATAGCTTAAGCAGAATAAAAACTAATATTCCAAACTAACCTACAAACATATTAAATAAAAAAACTTCACTACAGAGTTGGCCTATTTATTTTTAACGAACCATAATATTTTTCGTTACTTAGTGTGATTTATTTTATAGGGTGGTCTGGACGTAGCGATACATTTTGTTTGGTTATAGAACCAAATAAATGCAACTTAAATACACAATTTAAAAAATTATAAATCAAAAAAAAAAACTTGGACCAAAATTACACTAGCTAAAAATCTGGCTTTTACATAACTAAAATACCACTACTTTAACTTGCAGCACTATTTTAAATAGCATTATTTTAATGACAGATAACTAGCACAATGAAATAGTCATTTTCTAAAAAAAGAAATTATTTAGGGACAGTGGTTATTATGTTTGAAGGTTGGTAAATTAATTAAAAAAGATTATTATGTACAAATCACTAACTGAAAAAATTTCCAATATCTAATTCCCATGTTATCATGAGATAAGGTATCACGCACCGAATTTGAAGTGGTTGTGTGAAGGATAATTTTTAAATTGTGTATTTAAGTTGCATTTAAGTTGTTCTATCACCCAACAAAACTTTTAACGCTAGGTCCAGACCACTCCGTATTTTTCTTAAACTAAGGTTCCAACTGCTAACATTTGCGTTAAATCTCCTATACAAATACCGCAGTAAAAACTCTGTACTCTTTGTTCTCGCGACCCTGGGAGTCTGTAAGTAACATTACAATAATCAATAATTTGACAACTCAGCTGAACCGCTGACGTGAGTTGAGATAATTTTTTAAAATTAAGTTTGTTTATTTCAGGGTTTCAACCAACAATTTGGGAAATTGGTTTTCTAACGAAGGCGCTGAATAGATGTGTTCAAAATATATTAGTTGAACTTGCTACTAAGCCTCCAGTGCACTCACGTGCTCCTTCGTTCCAATCGTTCCGATCTTCCGGCCTCAAGTTATTGACTGCTTCGCTTCGCTCTCAGCGTGAAAACTCTGCCGTCGTAATCGGATCAGAAGATGCCCTCACGTGGATTTAAACAGAGCGCATTTATGGTATTTTAAGTTTTGATCGATTTTCGGGGAGCCAAGCGAGCTATAAGGTCGTGTAAAATACTAAAAATATGCTAAATAATATAATGGTAACTTTTTTTATACAAAATAGTTTTATTATAAGACGAAAAATATAAAATAAATAGTTACTTCCAGTCAAAATACGTTCTTAAGATTGTTGGATTTGTTTGTCTAACCAACTTGCCTGAGTGACTTAAACAACCAAACAACTAATATTAACTTCAAGTAAACCTGACTGACTTTATAACGATTTATTTATATAATCCAATATCTTTCTAACAATTCTATAACAGTAGAATCTTATTGTTGTAGTGATATCATGAACATAACCTTAAACGTAATCGCTAAAAGTCAAACTGTGTCAAACTTCAGTTATTAAAGAAAATGTATTTTTAGAATAGGTGAATTATATAAAGTTTTAGTCGATTTTATGTTTGTGTGGATTTTTTATTGTTCACTGTTGGCGTTATAGTGTAAGAAAGTATTATGGTTCATAGCCTACAATTTGTGCAATACACTTCCGAAACAGCAGAGACCTGATAGGAACATATTAATTAAGATATAGAAACATTAGACAACTTACGTTTCTTTACACTTTTACGAATGTTCCCATCCTTTAAATCGATCGGTTGTTATCAGTTTAGTAGGACAACAAATTAATCTGAAATGAATGAAACACAAAAATGTTAAAATTGAAAACTTATAAAAAATATTCTCGTTACCAAGGTAATGTTATATAAACAATTATACATCATTATTAACTAAAAGTATAAAATACCTGGAAATCTAAATCAAATTTACTTCATTTCACACAATTCTTAATATTAACCTACCAATTTTGAAACCCGTACAGTGTTTTATTTACGTTTGTTGAATCCAGCGTATAATTGCCGAACTATTATCATAGTTGGGATTTATTTAGCAAAAGGTCTACCTACCCTAAATACATATTATATTGTTATTTTTATTAGGAGCATTAATCCCTTAACGCATTTGCAGCAAACGACGCCGATACCTATCTGATGCCAACGCGACTAATGGTCACAGGTCATAAGTCGAGAGTTACTTTCCTCTACCCATTAATAGTCAACTTACACTATCGGGCAGTTCTTATTTGCAGCAGCGTTCTTTTCCCCTACAATGTGAAATGTATTTTTTAAGTACCCGTATTTCAACAGTATATCTGAAGAGAATACCTACGAATTTTCATTGAGGTGGTGAAAATGCATCTAGAACTTTTTATTTGATTCATGAAGTCGCCGAGTGAAATCATTGTTGAAGATTTTTTGAAAACTTCTGCCAAAAAAAAAACGGAACAAGAAAGCAATGCAAAAATAAAGTACAATAAATAATAACATGTTGTAAATCTGAAGTCTAAGGTCGCCATAATTTTCAAGGTTTGGGAGATATTAAGTAAGTTTATTTCCTTGTAGTTTGCCACTGATTCTACTGAGGTATTCTAGAAAGGATTGACATTCAAAATAAAAACTCCCTCCTCTTTCGAAATTAAACTCTTGCTTTAATGTTAATGAATCCAGTATTATCATTTTCACTTCCATTTTCCGGATTTACGTACTTGTATACTAAGTGTAAAAAACCTAATTTCTTTTTAACATTTGAGCAAGTGGGTATGATCTATCTCAATGAATGACAAAGCCGACATTACCAACAAGGGACGCCGATAGATCGCACATGTAGTTTACCTATCTTATGCTGCATTCACCTGTTGGTATCAGTAAGGTCGAACCCTAAGCTAACCTAACTATCCTAACAGCACTGCGGTAGCTAACGTCACTTTCCCCTACCGTAGGCCTACCCCATTTGTGAGAGATCAAAACTCAGATATTAGGTTTATAGGGTTATACTCGTTTTCAGATGAACGCAAATTATACTTAGCCTAACAAGATATTAAACATATAGTATAGCATAGCAAATAGTTTTAAATAGGCTTATGATTTCTCAAAATAAAGTTATTTATAAATATATAGGCCTAACAATTTCCAACCAGTTATTTCAAAGTTAAAATAAAATTTTCCATTACAGACTTAAACTAGCATTTTTTCTAATTTCTATTCGTAGGCGTAGGCGATATGCATACATTATTGATGTACTAGATGCCAAAATAATGGCATAGTACTTGTACCAACTAAACGTCACTCCATTATTGCAATGTTTCATTTACCATACCGTAAAGTTTTAAAGAATCTTCATAAACATAAACATAATCACCATTCTCGCTACCTTTAAGTGATGGACACCAGACAACATTAACAAAAAAAAAAACAACAAAAAAATGAAGACACAGTTTAAATTTTTTAAATCTTACATTTGCGAGGCTGCCATTTCTTTAACGAATCAAATATAATATAAGAACAGATCGCAACTTCAATCGAGGAAGCACGACTTGAGATTACGATTGTATATCATGCACAGACGAAAAATGGAGTTACTTCAAAACCATCCAGTCCTTGTATTCCATGTTTGATTGTTTTGTGTTGGTTGGTAATATTAAAATAAAGGCAAAAGATTATATTATCAAGCGAGTATAAAATATAAGTTAGTTCACAAAATTGTAAAGAGTTTACATATTTCTACTGATATTATTATTCATTTTAGGGGTATGTTTTTATTACTAACAGTTAGCATTATTGTAACCCAATCATACTTAATTTGAATGCCTTATTTTAAATTAACACATTTAGTTTTGTTTTAAAATATGGTAATTGTTGTTTAATTTATTTGTTCAAAGTATGGGTGTGGCGCGGCTAATGAATAATTATTTTTAGGTGGCCGTGGACTAAAACCGTTTGTGACAATTAATTGAACTAGAAAATGAATTAAATAGTTTAAAATATGTTCCAACAAAGGAATACCAAATAAAATTTACAATTATTTTAACGATGCCGTTCCAAGATATATTACACCTGATTTTCGGAAACACTTTAAGATAAATCCTGGGACAATAGAGGGTAGTATAAATACAAATTCTAAATAAAAAATCTTATATAAATTTTAATTTTAATTGAGTATAAAACATTAACCTCTTACACCATGAGTTCTAAATCAGTATATGACGGCAACGATCTCTCCCTCCATTGGCGCAAGAAGTAATGTTTATATTGACTAAGTATTGTTTGGTCGTTTGCTATGCATTGCGTATTAGTTTCTTGATTTAAAAAAGTAAAATCATTGCTGAAAATGAAGTTACTAGACTTTATGCATGAGTCACTCATTTGATATTCAGCGCGAATGTGAAACTTCACAATATTTGTGATTTGTTTACAATAGGCTTAAAAAATCTTATTTCTTTTAATGCCGGTATTCATAGCCGTGGTTTTAGGTAGCATTAAAGCTACCTGTTTGTTGTGAGAAACTGTGTTCTGTTTTTATTTATATAGTATTAAAGCTCTTTACAGATGTTACTCCTCTAAAGCAGAGCTTACAAATAGACGTGCATTTTATTTTTCCTTTACTGTGGTATTTGTAGATCATAAGGCATTTGCCACAATACCAACTTTACAAAATTAAATACATCTTCAACGAATATTTTAATAACTAACTACATTCAAAGCTGTCCTTGTGTATTTGAACTTGTTAAATCTTTTTAGTTTCGTTGTATTTAGTTTATTTAATAAATAAAATTGAAATCGTTTATAACATTCATGGTTTTTTACTTTAATAGTGTTAGTTCCGGATTATAACAGTTGGCACTACTTAGCAACTAAAAACGTAGGTGGTAAATAAACTGGCAAATTTATTTAAATTGTACTTTGGTTTTACGAAAAAAAAAGTCCTGAAATTATATTCATTCAGCAAATTGTCACAAGCCTAGTTTATGAAGGGGTTATTATTTAATTTTAGTTGGTAGGCTACAATATATGGAGTGTTTTTTTAGTAAGTAGGCACACTCTACAATTTTCTTTGTAATGATTATATGAACATCCAATGTGTAGCATTTATATTTTGAATGTGGGGGACACCTATTTGCCTCTTGTTATGTACTGCCCCCCTTTCCTAAGATCTTCAAATGGTAAAGGTGGTCGAAAGACACCTCGTTTGAAAAATCTATTGAAATGAAGATGATTGGTGAAAATAAAATTTAAAAATCTCACCTCGTTTAGAAATGGAATCGAAAACGTGTTATTATTGAAAAGCTTTTTATGGAGATGAATTTTTTTCATGATGCGTTACTAGACTCAATTTTCTTAAAATAATCCCCCTCCCCTCCAAAAATTTCAAAACCAAAATATTACTGTTCATGTAAATTTGTTGTGCATTTCAATTGAAGTTAACTTAAAAAATTTATTTGTTTTTAAAATCACTTACAACACTGTCTGTACGACTTCATTTGTTTCTAATTTGGTACGTGTTTGCCGCCAGGGGCAGGTGATAACAGCAGTCAAATAGGTGTCCTCCACATTCAAAATACAGGGTGGAACAAAGTTAGATAGGGAATTAAAAGGGCTACAAAAAAGGTACCTTGACATTTTTTTGTTAAAATTTACAGTTTTTGAGTAATTTAGGTCTGACATATTCAAACAGCCGCCATTTAAAAGCGCATTACTGGATATATTCGCTTATTTTTTTTAAGCTAGATCAATGTTAGGTTAAACTTCATGCCAAGTTTGGACTCAATCGGTTAAACCGTTCTCTAGATATTAATTATTTAGTAAAAGAAACAACATGGCGGATATTTGGAAAATGAAGCGTTTTTCAAAAACATATTATTCTTAATTTTCTATTTATTTTGACCCATAGAACCATTTCCCGAAGTTTTTAACAATAACTTTGTTTCACCCTGTATAAATGTTGCACATTGCAGGTACATGTAACCAATACAAAGCAAATAATTATAGAGGGTGTCTACTTACTAAAAAAAAACACCCCGCATATAGTTATGTAATGCTATAAATAAATACAAATTATAGGCTTTATTGATTGTTAATTGATCAACAAGTTTTTAATTTACTCTGACTACCACCAATATAGAATAGCGTTAAACTATATTATTTGAGGTCACGTGCCTACTGATAGCTTTCATTATGTTTATGTTATTCAGATAGCATTATTAATATTGTATGATTAATTTAAAATATGTATTGCCATAGCATTTGTTGTAACCGCCAGGCCAATACAAAACAAACATAATTATTAAATGAATTGTTTTGTCAATTTTGTTCAGTAGCCTACAGCGTTACCAATTATAAATGTGTCAGTTAATTGACCAGATGCCAAACCGTAAATTTCCCATGGTGTAAAGAATCAATCAATGCTAACAATATTTTATGAAGATTTGGTATTTAAAATCCTTTATGTTATAGTTTTGCACCTTTAGTACCAATGGGGCAACTATATTTTATTAATAATACATAGATAAAATATTAAAACCGTATCCCATTTCAAATTGACAGTTAAATTATTTTCGAATGTACAGTATTATCATAATCCCGTTTATACCATTTAGGGATCCTTCCATTATCATAGAAAAAAACAATACATTCAAAACAATCTCCATAATCATCCATTTTGTTCTATATTAGAATAATTTTCGAACTTAAAAAGGTTCCCCAATGGTAGGTTGGTAACTACCTTAAAAATTCGAAGGTAACTTTATGCATCCTTAGTGAAATAGAGCAACTTTGCACTGCAAATAAACTTAGCAGCCACAATATAGATTTACTGAAGGTTTTGATGCTCATTTAAAAACGATACTGTCTTATGGTTTGACTGTGCATAAATCACGCATAAAGGCCTCCTAAACTTTTCATATTTTTTTAAGGACCAGAATATCCTAAAATAACCACTATGAATATCAGCTTTAATCTTTATTATCGCTCCTGTTATATCGTATATTTAATAATTTGTTTTAAAATGTATAAAATTATTTATTTACGATCTGTACTTTAACGTTATGATTATTCCCACATGTTCACTAAACGAAATTCTTCGATATGAACGTGAAGTTAAATTTTAATTAGACGTAAAACTGTTCAGAGAAACTGCTAGTAGTACATTTCCGAAGTTCAAGTTGGTATCCCTGTAGAGTTTATATACCAGCTCTTTAGTTAGAACTGTTCTTTGTATAACCTAAACTTACCTTAAAATAATAACTTGTGCTATTTACGTTTTAAAAATACTTCAACGGTGAACAGATATTCGCTTTTTGTTTCTTACGCCAATAGATACGCTTAATTTACCAACTATCTGACATTTTGTTTTTACGGATAACATTTTGTAAGTTACTAATCGATGTAAAGACATATTTTGAAACCATAATCAAATTGTTCTGTTAACCCTAATATTGGAAAATGTTGTTCATATTTGTTTGCATTTAGTCTACAAAGTTCAGAAACTGTTGTGCTGAAGAAACTGTTATTCTTTGATGAACAAAATATTTAAATTAGGGGCGAAGCTTAGTAATACATAAACCAAATTGTAATAATTATTCAGTGTTACATTACTTACAAGATATATATTTCTGATTTTATTTATCTGTATGTCAAAATTAGCACCCGTTTTAATTTGTTTTTGTTTTTTCTATTAATTGTGTATTCGTTGCTAGTTAACCACCAACAAAGGAAATTTTCAAATAAAACTAAAATTGTGATATAAGTTTTCATCATTTACCTTCCAATTCAGAATAATAGGTGAGCCAAAAAAACATGACTGTTTTTAAAATTAAATTGTTCGAGAACCAAAAATGCTTTATTATTGCAAATATAACTAAAATATTTACATGATTTCATTTATGGAAGATTATGTCTCTCAAGTGACGTCCATTTACGTCTACACAGGCTTCCCATCTTTTCTGTAAACTTGAAGTTACTTTACGTAACATTGATCGAGGAATAGCAGCATCCTCGTTTCTTATGCACTGCTTAAGTTCAGCTATATCACGGGGCTTCGACACAAAAACTTTACTTTTCAGATATCCCTATAGCCAAAAGTCACATGACGTAAGGTCTGGGGACCGCGCAGACCACTGAACATCACCAAATCGTGAAATCAAGTGTCCCGGAAACAACTGACGTAAAACCGTCATAGAGGGTCCTGCTGTATGGCAAGTGGCCCCATCCTGCTGAAACCAGATATCTTGAGTGTCAATTCCTAAAAGACGGAACTGCGGCACCAAAAAGTCCCTAATCATTGTCACATATCGGGCTGAATTGACAGTGACAGTCCTTCCCTCATTGTCCTAAAAAAAATACGACCCGATGATTCCAAACCGCGCCACTCCGCACCAAACAGTCACTTTCTCTGCATGAAGCGGGCGTTCATGAATTTCTTTTGGATTTTCGGCTGACCCGTACCGAAAATTTTGTTTGTTCACTTTACCTGATAATTCAAAGTGTGCTTTATCGGACATTATCAAAACTTGAAGTAGGTTTTCTTCATTCACAAGCTGTAATAATCTCTGGCATAAGGTAATGCGTGGTACGAAGTCTATGTCTTTCAGTTTCTGTGTCATCGCTATTTTATAGGGGTGGAAATTCAAGTCACAATGTAAAATTCTATGCAGGGAAGTGTTGGATATTGCCAATGCAACAGATTGTTTGCGGGCCGAACGTTTAGGACTTTGCAGTACACTTGCGCGGACATTTTCAATGTTTTCTGGTGGTCGAACTGTACGGGGCCTCCCACTTGGCTTTATTTTGAGAACCGAAGCCGTATTCCGGAAGTTATTTACCCACTTCAAAATCGTATTTCTACAAGGAATGTCGCCTTGACGACCAATGTTGAAGTGAGCACGAAATTGTCGTTGCGTAGCAACCACGGACTCGTTATTTTTTAAAAATGTTTCAATCACAAAAGCACGATGATGCACTTGCCACTGATGATCCATGGTAACTAACCTCAAAATGGCATTAACTAACCCACAATTGAACGCAACAATGAACTCTGTAAGAAATATAACAGCTGATCAATCGCCACATGAAAACAGTCAGGTTTTTATGGCTCACCTAGTACAATAGACCAGTGCTGATGGACGCCAAAAAATATAAAAACAAAAAAAAAACAAAAACAGCATGAGACGTACTGGAAGAGGTGCAAAATATTGTATGAATGACGGGAAAAATAATTTGGAGTCGACAAAATGGAGAAGGGGTGAATTTTTAGGGATTGAAAGTGGTATTTCATGGTTTTTCGCAATTTGCAACAAAATTTGACCTCCTATCGAAAAAAGTTAAATATCTAAGTTGTTGATAATAAAAAGATCTACAACTTTTGTATCTAACATTTTCCCACATAACCTTAAATTTTCCAGAAAAATCGAAAAAACGATTTTTCAGGTTTTTAATTTTTTTCTAGCGCTAAATTTTTTTTCACGAAATTTGGTGAAAATATACCTTATTATGTTTCAAGTAAACCGTAATTTTTTTGTAGCGAAATATCAGACTTATCTTTTTAATAAATAAATATGAGTTTAGAACAAAAATGTAAAAAATTGATTTTTTAAAATCTGTTTTTTCATTTTATGGCGTTTTCTGGAATTTGTTTCCAGAGTAGTGCTACTCTTTTATTACATAATATAAAAGTGGATGCTTTAACGGAAAAAATGCCGGCTGGTGAGCTTGAAAAGACAAACTTTATCGGTGAAACTTTTCAGTTGAAAATGAGGTAATTTTTTCGGAATTTGTCGAAAAAAAAGAATAAAAGTCTGAAATTTTGCTACAAAAAAAAATACGGCTTACTTGAAACATAATAAGGAATATTTTCACCAAATTACGTGAAAAAAATTAATTTTTGCGTGAGAAAAAAAAATAAAAACTTCGTTTTATTATCAACAACTTTTATGTTTAACTTTTTTCGATAGGAGGTCAACTTTCGTTGCAAATTGCTACAAACCGTGAAATACCACTTTCAACCCCTAAAAATTCACCCCTTCTCCATTTTGTCGACTTCAAATTTTTTCCCGTCATTCGAACAATACTTTGCTCCTCTTCCAGTAGGTATCATGCTGTTAATTTTTTTTTAATGCATCAGCACTGGTCTACTAGTACAAAAACAAATTTAAAGTTGAACTTTGTATATTTTATACAAATAAAAGTTCACAAACTTTAACCGCTTTCAAAATAAACACTAAAATTTAAATAAAGGCGAAAACTTAATTTATCGCCGCCTATAATATAAGGCTGGCATTTAAATAAGAATAGTTAAATTAGTAGGCTATTATAATTGTACAAAATTCGCTTGTATGTTAAAGTTGAAAAAAATCAAAGAACATATATTTTCACAGAACTTAAGTGTCGTAACAGTTAAGCTACTCTACCGTAACAGGCTGCATCTCTACTGGCTTAGCTTACCAACCGTGACAGCTAACCACGAAGCCAATACAAACAGATTACTGTATAGTCTCATATATGTATAACTTTGTTCAAACTTATGATTATAACTTATAGCTTTCACTCCCGTCTAAGTAGCGAGACTACAATTATTGCTCTCATAATATGAAACTGGCTTTGTCAAATGATACGCGGCGTTCTTATCTTGAATACGTTTTGCTTTAATATATTTAAGTACACAGCTACGCCGCTAGAGTTAGCTTAGGGAAATGGAATTGCCTCACAGATAATACAATTGAACAGACATTCTAGGAGGTTTGTGCGTAAGAAAATATAAACCACACTTCTAAAATTGAATTCAAGCTTAAGTGGTTCTTCCAGGATAAATGTCGATGTAGATTGTATCTTCTCAGAAATTTGTTAGTAGGCTACATAGTTCTATATATAATATAAAAGAGAAATACTACTCACTCACTCATCACGATTTCTCAAAAACTACCGAACGGATTGAAATGAAATTTGGTATGTAGCTTCCTCTAGGGCCATAGGTGCTCACTAAGAAACGGTTTGAAAAAATTCGACATTTTAGGAGGGGTTTGGGGGGTTTAAAGTTATTAAAATACGATTTATTCAAAACTACAGAACGGATTGGAATGAAATTTGGTATGTAGCTTCCTATAGGGCCATAGGTGCTTCCTAAGAAAGGGTTTGAAAAAATTCTAAATTTTAGGGGGATCAAAGTTATTAAATCACGTTTTCTTCAAAACTACCGAACGGATTGGAATGAAATTTGGTAAGTAGCTTCCTCTAGGGCCATAAGTGTTCACTAAAAAAAGGTTTTAAACATTTTTAAATTTTATGGTTGTTTGGGAGGTAAAAATTAGTAAATCACGATTTCTCCAAAACTACCGAACAGATTGGAATGAAACTTGGTATGTAGCTTTCTCTAGGGCCGTAGGTGCTTACTAAGAAAGGGTATGAACAATTTCGAAATTTTAGGAGGGGTTTGGGGGGAACAAAGTTACTAAAATCATAATTTCAGATCTTTTATTATTATGACAATAGTGCTTTTATTATTTAAGATTTATATATATAAAAGCCAAATACCACTTACGGACTGAACACTTAAAAAGAATACAATTACGTTAAAAAGACTGAAAATACCAACCGCCACGGGCAACGCCGTACGGGTCAGCTAGTACCTTATAAACATAAGAACATAACTAATATTCAATCATTAGATTCTTGATTTTGAACAAAGAAACAATTTAAAATTATTTATCACATCTTACTTATGTAACAATTCAGTACACCCTTACACGGTTTGTTAACTTTATTGATACATATTTCTGGAGATCTACCCGGCCGATTGTAGTGCGATTTGTTTTAAATGGAATAAAATATAGTAATTATTATCAAAACGTTATGAAATGTGAATTTTTTTATCGGTGTACTTATAAGGGCACTTTTCCATTTTTTTTTTTTTTTTTTGTTTTAGGTTAAAACCCTATTGATACCTATTTCTAGATATCTACCAGGCCGATTTTAGTGCGGATTGTTTTAAATAAACTAAACTATAATCATAATTATCAAACATGTATGAAAAGTACAGTTTTTCAATTGCTATTTTTAAAAAGGAACTTTTTGAGTATTTTTGATTTTAGATTACATCCCTAACGATACCTATTTCTGGAGATCTACCAGGCCAATTTTAGTGCTGCTGGTTTTAAATGACTGAACATATTCTTATTATTATAAAAAATTACGAAATGTCAATTTTATTTCGGGAGTATATTTAAAAAGTGCACTTTTTGAGTTTTTTAGTTTTAGGTTAAAACCCTATTGATGCATATTTCTGAAGATCTACCGGGCCAAAGTTGGTGCTGTTAATTAAATGACAAAAAAAGTTGTCGTTATTAGTACAATATTAAGAAATGTAAATTTTATTTCATAGGTTTATTTAAAAGGCCAGTTTTTGAGTTTTTTTGGTTTTGGTTAAAACCCTATTATAAGCTATTTCTGAAGATCTACCTGGCCGATTTTAATTCTGTTTAGTGTAAATGACAGAAAATATTATCATTATTATCAAAATAATTTGAATGTCAATTTTATTTAAAGGGAATATTTAAAAGGGCACTTTTTGAGTTTTTTGGTTTTACTTTAAAATTCTATTGATACCTATTTCTGAAGATCTACATATCCGATTTTAGTGCTGTATGTTTTAAATGACAGAAAATATTGTCATTATTATCAAGAAATTATGACATGTCATTTTTATTTCATGGAGATATTTTAAAGGACACTTTTTGAGTTTTTTGATTTTATGTTAAAACCCTATTGATATCTATTTTTGAAAATCTACCGAGCCGATTTTAGTGCTGTTTGTTTTAAATTAAAGGAAATGATGGAATCATTATTTTTAAATATGATACGATTGACACCTATTTCTGGAGATCCATTTTGCCCTAGGTCATTTTTTAGCCGACCTTGGGAGGCCTTTTTTCGCTAGTTATATATATATCGCAACCGCATGAAGTTAAAACATTTGTAATGAGAGTTGTATGTGTTTGTTTATTATTCCTTAACTAAGCTTAAATACATCATGACCAATAAGAATCAGCCGTCATTAATTATTTTAAAAGAGGGAAGCTTCCGTACAAATAGATTTCAGCAAGCCCAATAATATTAAGACACGAATTTAATTGACAACCAATTGACAACCTATAAAAGTATATAACCTAAACCTACAACACACCTGCTGCTCTTTACTGGAATCTGTATAGTTTAAATAGCCATGCAATGAATTTTTAAAACAAATTAAAGCATTGTACTACATTGTACTATTTAATTTATCATTTGATAACGAATAGTTTAAAAATTAGAAAAAACTTGCTCTATTTTCGTGGCTAAACATTTGGTTGGAACTACAAAGCTAACTCAACTTATAATTTTAAAGAAATCAAACTTTAATTAAATGTTAGGAACAGTAATTCAAATAGCTTGTTTTGTAAAATCCTAAATGACGAAATTATTTAGTAATATCTAGTTCATGTTGCTGACAAAGCAGGAATTAAAAACAAAAGATTGAAACCCGAATGTTTCGCTTTAAAATCAAAATTTTGCAAAATGCTTTCTTAGAGAGTCTATGACCACACAAGAGCAAATGTTTAATTTTTATTAATTTCTTAAGCATTTTTTGTTTTACGTTTATTTTATATAAGTCAGTCAATCAGGACAAAACCGCTGAATATATATATATCTAGATATGACGTTTTTTATTATTAACACCATTTTAATAAAATATTTGGGACTGCTATCAGTATTAAACCCTTGTAACACTACTAAAACTCACTCTTCTCCGTCCTGTATCTTAATTTAGTTTTATCAGGCAGGCTGGCAAATACATTTTAGCAACAAATGAAATGCATACATTAATAATTGTTTTATCAATTGGTATTAATATCTTTGAAAAATGTTTGTCTTACATTAAAGAGGTTTACTTTCAACACGTGAGTTACAATTTTTTCAAATAAGTATATTACAAATACATGTTTTAGAGCAGTTAGACATTTCCAGTAAACATATTTATGTCACTAGACTAAACTATATTCGCGTATCTGAATTAAGCGTATTGTTACACTAACATATATTAATAACACCAGACTAATTGACCATGTGACCTAACAAATAATGCCAACTGTCTTGTAACTTGACGTTATATTTACCTACTCAATAAAGTATCCAGGAGACAATGCATGCTTTACTGTGATAAGGATAAACGATGGTAAACTATGGTGATAAGGATTAAAGATCGGTAACTATAGTTCACAGACATTTTACTCATTATAAAGCTTTAAACCCTAATTTACTTTGAGAGAAACAAAATTGTTCCTTTACAAAAAATTCAAACATATTTGATAAAGAAACTCATACATTGCTAGTTATTTTATTTTATTCATATAGAAATATAGTTTAAATTATTTTACCCTAACTAGTTTAGCTAGAAATTAGTATGATTTGTTTGAAAGGTAGGACTGATTGGATTAGCAGTTTTATTTTGAAGTAAGAGTTTTTAATAAGTAATAACTAGTAGAATGTAGTTCGTAGTTAGATAAAGGATAGAGTTAAAACCAAATTAAAGTAAATCTTTTGTTAAGTTTTGTCAGTTCAGAACAATCTATACATACTATAATAAAATCGTATACGTATATTTTGTGAACTCACTTATCTCTACAACGGCTGAACCAATTTGAATTTAGTCTTCAATGATGAATTGAGATAATATTATTCTAACAGTCAATGTTTGTTTGATTTAAATCGATTGAAAAATAAATAATAAATGTAAATTTTAAGAATATGGCTATTTCAACACTCGAAAAGCAAAACCACTTCCCCTGATAAAGCATCGGTCTCCTAAACCAATAATAGTTGTAGATTCGTATACTACTATTGTTACATATTTTTTACACAAACAACTTTTTTCAATTTATATTAATAGTTATAATTTTTGTTTCAAAATAAAACTAATTTCAATTTAAGTATTGTAATATAAAAAAAAAGTATTAAGGTAAAAATAATTATCAATCTCCCTTATTAAAAATATTTAAAGAAGAATATAGAGATGAATCATAGTCTGTAATCAGTTTATCAAGTGATTTTAATTTTTAACATTTGCATTACTTTCTTGGTTCACTTTGATTATGTCTAATTTGTAACTATAATTATAAGATACCATAAAATCATTGCATGTTAATATCATCTTGAAAAATAAAACTTCACTGCGTTAAGTTTAATATGTTATAAACTTTACTAATGTTGGATATAGACTTTATTTTCATGTTAAAAGTCATGAAAAATTAGAATGTATTGATTTTTACTTTTTTCTTTTTTTCAGAAGAAAGTACTTAGGCATACAAATAGCAAACTCTTCGTATATTGAATTGGATCTATGACATTATAGATTTTCAACATGGTTCCTACAATTTCTAATTTTTCTAATATACGTAAAATAAGTTTTGTAAAACAAAACAAAAATAATACATTTAAATAATATGCCTACTTATATCAACGATTTTAACTCTAAATATATATAGAATAATACATATTATTATTTACATTATTATTGTTATTTTTATACAACAATAATCCTATATTTGTAAAATAACAAAATCAACAAAAAAAGAAGATATATGTCATTGTCTGCCCGCAAACAATCAAGATTAATTTTTAAAATAGTTCGAAACACCTGGAATTAAAGCTCGTAAAATAAATTTAAAAATCGTCGGTTCCATATTGCTTCTTATTAATCAACAAAGGGCAGGGTTACGCTGAAAGTGGCAGGTTTGGATCTGTTTATACTTATATATAATTAGAGGAAGCCCGATTAATAATAATAATTGTATATCCTTTAAACAAGTGTAATTTATTAATAAGCTAAGGCAACTGCAATAGGTCAGGTCTTCGTACGATTAAGTTATAAGTATGTAGGCGTATATTTATGTAACTACCTGTTCTGTAGTTACATTATCTAATCACAGATTAATCACAACACTAATTCCAAATAAATTAACACAGATAATACATGCCATTATACCAAAGCAAATAGTTTACACTTCCCTTGTGGATAGTGCTAATAGCAGATAGGTTTACGTTAATACATGCTGACAAGTTAAATGCATTTGTAAAACTTATTGCTTGCATATATATTTTGGAACAAAATGTTTTTAATAAATGCAAATAATAATTATGTATATTATATTTTTACATAATTTTCATACAGCCAAATTTAATTACAAGTAAAATGTTTCATTAATGTAATTACTTATACGTATAAGGTTGAAATTACCATCTCAAACTACTTTTAACTATTGATGTAATCAAACAAACATCCGTTTAACAAAACAGGCCAATTTCACACCAGACTAATGTATATAACAATTGCTTAAAGTATAATTATTTTCAGTTTTAGATTTTTAATTATATTCAGCAATTAAATAAACAATTTAATTGCTATTTGATTTTATATTTCATTACATTTTAAAACTCATACACTAATATCCCCAATAATTAGTCAGCCTCCACAACTCACAAAGTAAATAAGCCAAGACAATACATAAAATAAATATAGCCTACAACTAGTATTAGTCCTTATTAGAAAAACGTCTTTCTAAATCAACAATTTGATCTTTGTAAAGTCCGAATTAAATGTAATAAATTGTTTTAATTATTTTGTAATATAGGAATATACAATAACGTATCCCGATGATTGTATTACAGTTTTGCTCCTCTGTTAATAAGAAACCATAATACTTTACAGACTAAAAGATAAAAATAATTTGGATAATTTAAATCCACTCCATTTTGTCCTAGTTATTCCCGAAAGATCCACATAAGAATATATTAAATTTTGAAGATGATTTACATATTCTTATTCGCTAAACCTCCACGAATGCATATTTACAAGGCAGTGTAATTTACCCCGTCAGGCTCTAGTGACATAGTTGTGTACTTAAACAAAGTAGACCAGCAAAACGTATTCAAGATAAGAAAACTGCGTCACTCTTCACGAAAGTAATTTCAGGTTTACGACGGTGATAACGTTAGTATCGTTGTTTAGATGGGGGAGGGGCATTATCTCTGATTGTAGGTTAGGAATTTAAGGTGTTACAGGAGACTATAGTCTATCCGCTCGGCCGTGATACATAACTTCTCGGAACTCAACCCACCCCCCACTCGCTTGCTGGGCCTGCCGGTGGCAAACTAGTGGAGGGGGTGTTGAGTTCCGAGAAGTCAGGTATCACGGCCGAGCGGACAGATTATAAGGAAATTTATTTTTTAGTAGTTTTTGCAAATATTTGTTAAATTGTATTATGAACATACGACTAACAATAAACGTTGATTGTATAAACGAAGATACTTTATCACTTTAAACTTGTATTTACAGTTACATTGTGTTGTGAGTTAATTTTAGATAGAATACCAACAAGTTAGTTTTACTTATAACGAAAGTATATGACAGACATACTTTCTTGAATTTTCGGAGCAAAATTTTAATTCAGACATTACTCTAGTTAGCTATTCAAAATATAAACTATTTTGACTTGTAAATTAAAAAACCAACATTTTGTTTTCAACTTACTCAAACAACCATATTTAATTTTGTGTTATAAAAGATTGCAATATAAATATAGTTTTTGTTAACTTGGGCAATTTTTTGATATGCAATATAACACAGTACAAGTTTTAAAACATTGAAAATATATTGAGTTAAAATCTGGTTTGAAATTATATAAAACTAAATCTTGCTGACAAATTTAAAGATAAAAACGTGGATAATTTTGAGCCATTGTTTGTAAAACATTTACGGCGGTGTGAAATGAATTTAGAAAATACAAATATTTGAACACGAGTTATTTACTTACAGTTATCACTTTCAAGAATTAGTTTTAATAACGAAAGCTCCTAAAACATTATACGGTTTCTAAACTCTAACCTAAGGCAACTATCAGGAAGCGTTGAAATGGACCAACAACTTTAAGTGTCTGATTACTTGAGTTCGTAAACTAGAAGTATTAAAGTATCATCTTACTTTTACCTTAACCGAAGGTTAACCATTTGTAGAACAGAAATACTTCTGAAAGTATTTACAAATAGTAATTTGAATATAACCAGCTTAAGCAGCGGTTAATTTGTAATTGTTAAAAAAAAATATTCTACATTTTGGATCAGCTTTAGGTGATTTTAAATACTAAATTCAGTTGTAAAGAATATATGGAATTAGTTGTAAAATGTTTTGGACTAATGAAAATACTGACGTCAATTGACTATTAAAACTAGAAAGAAAGTACACCACTCTTATGTACAATAGATTTTATCAGTTTTATTTTGTAAAATATTTGTTTTATATAATCTGTTATCATTAAAAAAAATTTAAATGGGTTCTCGTGTATAAATACATTAAAAAGGCAATCTTTAAGAAAGAAATATCTGCACAATTCACAAAAATAATTAAGTGTATTTAAAGTAGAATGTTTCTTGCTTGCGTAACTGATCACTGTGCTATCTATGATTTCCCAAGAAAGGATCTAAGCTTTTAAAATAGCAGCAGATTGTAACAAATATAGCTTGACGAATACAAATTTGTAAAATGTTATCTCTTGTTTTAGATAGCTTGAAACGCAATTTCTATATACTCAAATAACAATGTATTGAATTAAAACACATGATCAGGATAGTCTTCTATAGACTGTGAAAAGGACGTAGTATTTAGTACATAGATTTGAAGTTATTTAATAATATTCTTTGTAAAGATATAAGAAGAAGATATGTTCTGCTCAAAAACATTAAAGAACACGTTTCATAACTTGTGTGAAACTTTGAAATTAGTCTATTCCCTTCATAATGGAATTAATAAAGTAAAATATTTACGAACCATGAAGTAAATTGTGAATGGCTTATTTCTTGAATATTAAACTATAAACCTATTTGTACCTAGTTTAAAAATATAATGCCTTTTTTATAATCTCAAATAATCAAAGTAAAATATAAAACATATCGAATAATATAAATTATAGTACAGTATCATTATAATACTGCAACACATTCTAGTGGTAGTATTAGTGGTATTTATTTTAGATTAAAGTGGAAGATTTGAATTTAAATTACATTGCAATGGTAATCTTCATTTAATAATTGGTAGGTAATAACTTTTGGGTTAAACTGTACAGGAAAACTTATACACGTTTTAAAAACGTATAATAAGTGAAAACATAAACTTTATACCTATAAATACAACAGCAAATTAGCCAATACCTTTTTTTACTTTTCGTAGGCCTACCAGGTAACATTTTTTTAAAACATTGCTGCAGGAGGTATACAAGTTTTAAAAACGTATAATAAATAAACACAGATAAATTATACGTATACACACTACACTAAGTTTATAAAAACATTTTTTTAATTTTAATACCACTTTTATTAAAACTATTGTTCCAGAAGATAATTAATGAGATTACATGAGAGCCTTTACAGTCAGCTGACCTGTAATTACGATATAATAAAAAAACTCTAATTTACTTCATCAGTCAAGACACAAACATTTTAGAAACACTGAAACCCCAAAACTTGTGGTTGGGGCTTCAGTTTTTTTAATTGTTTAAATTCCCCACAGTACTCATTGAACATCTGCATATATTTTATATAAGATTTTTAAGTCATGTCAATTACAACCCAGCTTTGAAGTATGTTGAAAAATAAAAAACAAAACTCAACATTTACTATCGTTAACATTTCAATATTATTTTAATTTATTAAGTTGAAACATATTTTCACTAAAAAGGTTTTCCAAATGTTTTCAATATTAATTTGTGCAAGTTTTATGGTTGGCTGGATTGTTTTCAACACAAGTAGCTACTTGAACTCAGATAGCTCCTGGTTTTAAAGTGGCTGTAAGGAAGTCTAATCCTAGCCAATTAATAATGTTTCAGGCAAAATTCTAAGTAAACTTGCAAGAAAAGTCTTTTATATTTATTAAAAACTAAAATGAATTTTCATAAAATGAAGATTTTTACTATTTATAAAAAAAAGTTAAATTTTAAATCCATACAATATCAGTTAAGCTCATACGGAATAGAAATCAAACTGCCTCCCTAATATAAACATACTAATATTATTTCAATTTCATAAGTGGTAGAATATTTTACAACCCGATTTCTGGAAAGACTAATATTATAATATATTTTAGCTTGAGCAAAATATAGATTGATTAATTCAGCAACCCTCTTAAATTGTAAAGCTATCCAGTTCACCACACTAAAAATAATATTTCCGAACAGAAATGTATCTCAGTTTTAAGATAACAACAAGATTACCCAGCTTAATAAACTCAGTGACAGTTGTCACATAGCACATGTTTACTGCTCATGCGCCACATTTATGTTACTATTTGAATGTAAACCACTGTTAGAAACCAGTCCAAGACATGTACAATATTTATTTAATTAGAAAGAAAATGCTTTTTTGTAAAAGCATTCTTCAAGTATTTGTTCAACATCACTTTTTTATTCTCAATATATTTATGTGAATTGTCATGTTATTGAAATTGTGTACAACATTCAATAAAAGATATTTTCTGGATTTCATAATTAAGACATTATTCAGTACTAGTCGAAAATGTATAATTATACTAGCTACAAGAATTATTTCATTGGCATTGTCAAAGTTAGTTGAATTTCATTAAACATAACATTATAGAAATTAGTTTGTTTTT
>JAGFPH010006936.1:57861-71670 GCA_018207615.1 Philaenus spumarius
CTTAATATACTTAAATGCTGCAACTTTAATTTACTAAAGTTTATAAGGGGTAACTGCGCAGTTACCCCCATTTATGTCTAGTAATTTGCAGTTACGCCTATTTGGTCTAGTAATGTTATAATAACATAAATATAAAAAGTATAGTAACTGCTGCCAATTAGAGTGTAATGTTTTTTTTGCTGCTAAAACCACATTGAATTATCAATAAAAAAATTAGTAAACTTTTTTTGTATATATTTACTTTTAGTGACAAAAAATATACAATCGGCAGCTATTTAAACTTTAAAATGGGTTTTCTCATTATTACTTCATTGTCAGTTACCCCCTTTGTGCTTAGTAGGGCAGTATACAACTTCAATCGTTATAACCTTTTATCACTAATATAATGTATTTGTTTATCGTTTAAAGAAGATATATATTCGTTTAATTTCGGAAACATTCGTACTTCTTCATATAACATAATAAACATATTCGATTATTAATTTCTTTACTATAATTTAAAAAATGAATACCTTCTAAATCATTTGATCTATCAAAATGAAATAAAAAGCAATTAAAATGTAGTATTTTTATATTTCTTTATATATAATATAATAACGTAGACTGTGTAAATAAAAATGTTTTTGACAAATAAGTTTTATAATACTTATTATTGTACACAATTACCAAGCTAAAAATCTTCATCAGTATGTAGACCTAGATAAGTATTCCTTAATGTTGTTTTTCAATAGTTTGTTTTTTAAATGATGTATTTCTGATGTGCATTTAATTAATCAGCATGTAATTTTTCACTGGTCTTACTAGTTTATATTAAAGTGTGGTCTTTATTAAAAACCAAATTTAATGCACCAGTAACCCTGCCTATTCTAGATGTGTATAAAATAACATTTCAACAAATGAATAAACTTAAGATATGTAGTAAAATACTCTGAGAAGATTGGAACTAATTTCATTCTAGAAATTGGTATTATTGTGTGAATAAATAATGATGTTATTTTAATATTTATTGTAGTCGGATTGTATTAAAATTTAATATGCATTTCATTATAGAACAAAAAGAATATGGTAATCTTAAGACTTTGTTAAAGACTTGTCAGAAGACTTTTGATTAACTAAGTTTAAGTCAGACTGTTTAAATTCCATTGTATTTTTCTCGAAAAATTATTATTCCGCTTAAATGTATGAAAGCAACACGTTTACAACAAAACTGACACATTAAACCATCGTCACACTAACAGAATTCCCTCGTTGACGGGAGTATAACTTAATATGTAAACTTGGGAATGCAAAATTGTATAACTTCGAAGAAATCGTTTTCTTATAAAGTTATAAAATAACTTTTGGAATACCAAACTTGCTATGTTCGTAAAACATTTTTTTTTTTTGTAATCATACTAATAACGATTGGTTAAGGTTCAGGTTTTTATTTTAATTTATCCTAATAAAATGTGAACTTCGATAACGATTTGACAAAAACAGACAAATTAAGTATGTCAAAACCAGCATTAATAATAGTAAAGAAAATAAACATTACAGCCATAAAAGAGGCAGTAATTAAAAAATAATTAGGAGGTATTTAAAAAATACTATGAAAGTCCTGATTTTATTAAATTTGTGGAGTAAAGATCTAATGTATACAAAATTAATAAATTCGTTTTGTTTTTCTCTGTTTTACGTTTCTTGGTACAGTTATACAATAAATAAACTGTAAAAAAATCAGATACTTCTTTTTGTGTGTGACTTGAAACCTTCATCCAGAGGTAAAAGAATTAATATTCTTGTGTGTAAAGAAGTGTAGTTTTTTTAACAAAGGTAAGACACCAAATTATAGTCTGCATAAGTGTCTAGATCAAATTATATTATTTTAAGTATGTAACATAATTTGTAAACGCATAACTTTAACAAACACACTACGCAAAACCTTTACTATACGTAGAATTTTAATCAGGGATTATTTAAAATTTGTATTCCCTAATTTGCACTGCACGTTTTTTGGCATTTCAATCCAGTACAACCCACACAAAATTTAGGAAAAGTGCAAACAAAGAATAACTGAAAACCACATTGTATGTTAATAATTGATGAGATAGTTTTGGCAAATATGCCTATCATGAAAAACATCGAAAACTACCCTATGAACAGTCCCAAAAGGTTTCGGCTCTTCTTAGGTACATAGTAAAGTACATAAGTTAAGTGATTTAAGAACGTAATCAACACGGCCCCCCATTTTCGTTGGGTTCAGGCAAACAAATATTTCTGGAGTATCATTAGTTTTTTTTTTATGTAGGTCAACTTCATATGTCAAAAGATGGGGAGTTCTCATTTAACAATTTTGAAAACTTTCAAACTCTTTCCTTTGAAAGTGAATGTTAATAGTTCCAAAAGGGTTTTGCTCTAAGTTCATACAAAAAGGTTGAGGAGTGGAAAGGCTTTGTTAACACAAAGGATATCTGTAAAATCAGAGATCTGATTCAATTTAATTCTTTAATTGTGTTTAAGTTTATCGCTTAGACAGTACTGCAGTTGCTTAGACATATAAACTAAGGAAATACAAAACTGAATAAAACTGTTGCTTTAACTCTGTACAATTCTTTAATTTATTTTATTTTAAAAGTGGGTTTTCGCTTTGAATCTTCAGCAGAAATAGAGTAAATACGGCCAATTAGATCAACTGCAATGAAAATCATTGTTTGAAGTTACTATTTACTAATGTCGGATGTTTATTTCTGTTATTAGTATTCATTTTACTTTCTCACCATACTTTAGTATAGAGAAATTATAGTGATCGAAAAAAAATCGATGTTGAGATTTTTGTGGAAATATCCGTTTTGGGACCCCCTGAGAACAAAAAAAATTTTTTTACAAAATGTTTATCTGTAGTCTGTACAGATGTATGTATGTATGTATGGTTTCATATATACAAAGCTAGAGAGAAAACTATTCAATCGATTTCGAACAAATTAGCAGCAAACATGTCAATTAGGAATGTGTGGATGAAGAAAAAAAGATTTTGAAAAAGTTTGATAAACAAACCTCTTTTTTTCCAAAAGACCCACAAATAATCAGTTATTATTTTTTTAATAAAAAACTGCTCTAACGATTTTGATAAAATCTGGCTTATTTGTAGCCCTTAAGGTACCCTACCATATACAAAAAACAGCATCTTTCTAAAAATTCTCGTTTAGCTAATAATAATAACTGATTTTTGTGGTGTTTTTTGGCCAAAAAGGTGGTTGTTTTTCAAAAATTGTCAAAACCTTTTTTTGCATCAATACAGACCTAATTGACATGTTTGGTGCAAATTTGTTCGAAATCGATCAAATAGTTTTCTCTCTAGCTAATAATAATAATATTTATTAGTTACTCTCCTACTTTAATCAATTATGACGTCACAGTGAATCTGTTTAACAATTTCAATATGTTAGTAAAACGTATGTGCCAGTTTCTGGTACCGTTTATTTACATTTGCCATAGTTAATGTGTAGATACGAAATAATCACTAAAAGTCGAATAAGTAATGCGAAAGTGAATCAATTGTTATTTAACTAGTAGAAACCATTGCGTGCTTTTCAGTCCAACTCCCGTCCTAACTGCATACACATTTTTCATACCACTTTCAGGTCACACTCTTTAGGTCGATATATTATTTCAATATTGTGACGTTTTTAGACATTCGCGCCACCTGTATTTTTTTTCCTTTATTAAATATTACTTTTATCGACATTTACAACCTTTCTATCATTTATCCTTACCGACATTTCCCAAATAGTTATCCTTTTCTCCGCCAGACGTCGACTCTGTACGGTGTTACTTCTTATCGTGCATAACTGAACAGAGGTCGTTGTAATCTGACAACCGATCAGCTGTTTCTTTATCTAGTCAGTTAAATTTTGCTTGGTCATAGGAATGTACAAAAGCGTCGGCCATAGCCTGTTACGAAAAAAACCTTAAGACGCTGCAAAATCATAGTTATGTTGTTACACTTTAAATAATTTAGTCGCGACTTAACGACGCTGTGTCGCTAAATAACATGACTTTCTTCTAAACCTTTGCTTTCCGGATACCAGTTATACTGGTTCAACTCCAGGGAATATTATAAAATACAATGACATAACCTGCACCACAGCTACGCCTTGAAAAGGCCTACTTTCAACAGAACTTAAAAAAAAAAGATAATAAAAATATTTCTACAGTGCTTTAAGTAAAGACAGAATTTAATTTAAAATATGAAAGATCTGCAGTTGTTCTTTTTCTTTTGTGTTAAATGTTAAATAGGCTGTATTTTTGAAAAGTAATTTTGTACATGTGTACTATTTAGGATATGTTAGTATTTAATAATTGGGAGGAGCAAGCTAGCACATTTCGGACCTTAGCCCTAAGGGCTGCATATTAGAAATTTCACACCTTTTTTTTATATATAGAGAGACGTCTCATAATTAATTTTGTTTATTTATTCAATTATTTATAATTACCTTTTAGAGTTGGCCAACGACATATATATATATATTCTTAAAACAAATCCATGGTATTTCATGTTAAAACTTTGTAACTTGTTAATCTTTTCTGTATAAATTCTGTAATTATTATTAAAAGGGAGGGTTTTTGATTTTTATTTTTTTTGGGGAGGGCTTTTAAATTCAATTTAATAAAATATATATGTTTTCTTTTTAAAATCTCAAACTTTTTTTTGTATTAAGGGCATATTAATAATTTCCTTTTGTATTAAGGGCATGTAAACTTTTTAGTTTGGTTAATAAAGCCAAAAATTATATCTATTTCTATGGTTTATTGAGCTAACCTCTAGGTATCCTGTGCATTGTCAGAGATAAGCTGAAATATTCCTACTTTTGGTGATATTTAAATTCTAAGGTAAGTTTTGAACAGTACCAATCTATGTGGCCCAGTATTGCTTCCGTTCCCTTAATTATTCTTTTGTAAGATTGGTACAATATATATGTGTACAGTTTTTACGTAATTTTAAGTAGCTATACGAAATTAGACATTGTGAAAAGAAATGTGTGACTTATTGGTTAAGTTTCAAGATGTAGAACCTAAAGGTACAAATTTCTGTTTTTTGGATTTTTATTTACTACCACTGAACGGTTTTACTATCAGAATTCCTTATTTTTCCAAATATTTCTAATGCTTTTTAATGTCCAGCTTGTGCAATTTCGTGCAAGTGTTTTCAACTTATTTGGGAAATAAACACCATATCCAAAATAAGTAAAACTACAATAATTCAGGTCGAGGGTATGTCATAGTAAAGGAATTTTAAAGATGAAATTTGTATCCTGCCATTTTTAAATGGTTCGAGCAATTTGGTTGTTAAAAATATATACGTATGAAAAAATCCACAGTACCAAAAGACTACTAACCACTCAATTCATCATCAGAGAGTTAACCTCAAGCGAAGACGCACATTACAAAAATAATATATCCACAAACAAAATTTGTATAACTTAACTCTTGGCAAGACCTGTTAGGAAGAGTGCCTATAGGTTTGGGATTGAAGGTTTAATCAACTTATTAGTTCTCCTTTGGGATTCCGCAAGGAGGTGTTTGCTTGAGTCGTTGACGGATCCAGGGGGTGGGGTGGCTGTGGGGGCTGCAGCCCCCCTCCCTTTAGGTTATTATATTTTTGTTTAATCGTCTAAGTGGCAGACTGATCAACTGAGTAGTGTCAGACAACACAACTTGTATCTAATATTTCACCCACTAAATATTATCAAATCTCAATAAAACAAAAACCATTGGAAATAAAGTGTTTTAAACTTCAATTTTTGCATTTACAAATTTCTTCTGAAAAGTATATTTACATATGCAATCGTCGTTGTAAAATTGTATTTGCCTAAATCAATATGATGCCGCGCTAGAAAGCATAAGAAAATGACTCAAACTCGTCACTTTTTAAAGGCACATAATCGTTAGACAGACTTGTTTTGAGAAAAAGATAAGGACACCACTGGATTTGTCAAGATTTTAACTTTCTACCACGATCTTCTAATGATTCGTCACTCTTATAGTTTCTTAGATATGAATTTGTCTGTAAACCCTTGCCATTGGACAGTTTTCAAAAAATGAGAAAGCACATTTTGCAATCGATGTATCTATTACAAATATTTATGCAGTATTCGTATACAAAATTTTATATCGATTTAAAGTGCAAGTTCTATATTTTTGTTTAATATAAGGAAAACCTGGTTTAGCGTTCCGAACTATTCGGATATTTCCGTAAAATATGTACATTTTCCACGCCCAATGCGCGTTAGTCGTTACCTTTTCCTGTCTGGCTGGGACTATACAGGGTAGAACAAAGTTAGTGTTAAAAACTTCGGAAAATGGTTCTATGGTTAAAAAAAATATAAAAACAAAAATAATATTTTTTATAAAACCCTTCATTTTCCAAATATCTGCCATTTTGTTTCTTTTACTAAATAATTAATATCTAGAGAACAGTGGAACCGATTGAGTTCAAACTTGGAACGAGGTTTAACCTAACAATGATCTATTTTAAGAAAAATAAGCGATTATATCCAATCATTCATTTCAAAATGGCGGCTGTTTGAATATTTCAAACCTTAATTACTCAAAACCCGTACATTTTAACAAAAAATTTCAAGACACTTTTTTTGTAGCCCTTTTGATTTCCTATCGGTTGGTGTAACTGTTAAAACAATCGAATGAAGGATAAAGCTAAGTTATGTGTAATAATTGATTTATTCAACCCGGCATCCTATACCAACACAGTAAATACTACAATATTGTATGTACATTTGCTGTCATTATCTTTAACTTAACTATTATTATTCATCCGATTGTTTTGAAAGTTAAACCATCCGATAGGGAATTAAAAAGGCTACAAAAAAGGTACCTTGACATTTTTTGTTAAAATGTACGGTTTTTGAGTAATTTAGGTCTGACATTTTCAAACAGCCTCCATTTTAAAGTGATTAGATATAAGTAGAGTTCCCGACAGTCTGGCGCCAAAAGTGGTGGGGGAAGGTCATTGACCTTGGGCCACGCCCCCTTTTTTGGGGTGTTTTTTTGGGTATTTTTGGTTCCCAACCCAAGCCACGCCCACATTTTTTGGGGTCCTAACCTAAGCCAATTTTTGGGAATTTTGAATTTTGGGTTTTTTTTTGGGGGGTCCTAACCTAACCTAACATTTTTGGATTTTGGGTTTTTTTTGGGGGGGGTCCTAACCTAACCTAACATTTTTGGGTTTTGGGTTTTTTTTTGGGGGTCCTAACCTATCCTAACATTTTTTGGAATTTTTGGATTTTTGGGGAATTTTGAAATTTTGGGGATTTTGGATTTTTAAAGATTTTGGGGAATTTTGAGCCGCCATCTTTTTTTTTTGCAGCCATCTTGTTTTGTAATAATTAATATTTAATTTAATTTAATTTTTGCTTTGAAAAAAGTTTGGGTGTCGCCGAGAGTCGAACCGGGTATCACCATGACCCGAGTCCGCAGCGTTAGCGGTTAGGCTACGCCGACTCTGTTGAGAAAGTAATATCTTGTGAGGTATATAAGTTTATCATCCGTCAGCAACCTTGTGTCAGATACAAGGTGTTATAGTGTTGTCGGGATATAGTATAAATTGCATTATAACAGCCCGAACATTACCGATCGTTCCCGAATCCGACCAAAGGTCACTTAGAAGAAATTATTACCTTTAAATTGTTATAGTGTTGTCTGGATATAGTATAAATTGCATTATAACAACCCGAACATTACCGAGCGTCCCCGAATCGGACTTAGAGAAATTAAGAGTTTTAAATGTTATAGCACCCTTGTAATATAGTATAAATTGCATTATATAACCCCGAACACTACCGATCGCCCCCGAGTAAATCCGAATCGGACTTAGAGAAATTAAGACTAGCAAACCGATGTTTTTCCGAACGTAAGGCTCTCCCGCAACCCCCGAAAGTCGTACTTGGGCGAAATAAAGCTTAGGCTGACCATAGGCGTTTCTCTTGTAATATATTTCTACCGGTCTTACCCGAACCAAAACGACGGACTTGACCGAGCTTAGGCTTCGCTGTACCCCGAATTATTTTTATAAAATGTGTTATAACGTATGGAAAACCGAGCTAACCCGAACGTAAGGTTCTGCCCGAGTTCAACCGAAGGGCACTTAGCCGAAATAAAACTTTGGCTAAAATTAGGCTCTCCCGCAACCCCCAAAATTCGTACTTAGGCGAAATAATGCTTAGGCTAACCGTAGGCGCCCCGCACCCCGTACGTATGATTTACACTATTTCTACCGGTCTTACCATGAACCAAAACACCGGACTTGACCGAGCTTAGGCTTCGCTGTACCCCCGAATTATTTTTATGAATGTGTTTTAATGTATGGAAAACCGAGATAACCCGAACGTAAGGTTCTGTCCGAGTTCAACCGAGGGGCACTTAGCCGAAATAAAATTTTGGCCAAAATTAGGCTCTGCCGCATCCTTGCAAATCGCACTTAGGCTAACCATAGGCGCTCCCGCACCCCATGCGTATGATATACACTGTTTCTAACAGTCTTACCCGAACTAAAACGCCGGACTTGACCGAACTTAGGCTTCGCTGTACCCCCGAATTATTTTTATAAAATGTGTTATATTGTACGGAAAACCAAGCTAACCCAAACGTAATTGTTAGGTTAAACTTCATGCAAAGTTTGAACTCAATCGGTTAAACCGTTATCTTGATATTAACTATTTAGTAAAAGAAACAAAATGGCAGATATTTGGAAAATGAAGGATTTTATAAAAAATATTATTTTTGATTTTCTATTTATTTTGAACTATAGAACCATTTCCTGAAGTTTTTAACACTAACTTTGTTCCACCCTGTATACTATACGTTTGTGAGAATTTTGTTTAGTTGTTGCTATTTAGTGAAATAAGTTTTTAGAATAAATCAATTTAAAATGTTTAAGTATACAGTTCAATTCTATGGTTTATTCACTACAATGTGTTACAATAAAACTTTATTTTTGGGTAAAGCTTATTAATCCTTAATTCCTATTCAAAATAGGTGATCGTGAAATAGTCTAAAAAGACGTTTTCAAGCACTGTATTCCAAAAAATTATTCTATACCCCCCCCCCCCCCCCCCTGATAGGAGAAAGCCCCATCCTTGATAACCGGCTGGATACGCCCATGGCTTGAGTTTATTGCTGATTTGATATTATTGTTGAATTTATAGGTGGTATCTAGTATAGTATTTCAGTAATACTATTGTTGTTTATAAATCTAAGTGTTTTAAGGATGTATTCATCGTTATTTAGTAATACTAGGGCGTATTTGTAATCAGTGCATTGTTTTATGACTGCCCTAAAATGTACATAGGACAAACAGGACGTTCATTCCGTACACGGTTCAAAAAACACCTCCCATCATCCACATCAAATAGATCATAACATTCTAAATTTGCCGAACATCTCATTGACACCAACCACGGATATACAGACATAAAATCAAATTTGAAAATAATACAGAAATGCAGAAAGGGGCCCGTAATGAACGTCAGAGAGGAGTACGAGATCTATAAACAACAAAAAACAGAGCCTGATATTTTATTGAACGGCAAGTCTCAATTCCAGTCACACACATTTTTTGATATTCTACAGCTGGACAAAAATTCCAACTTGAAATTTGACCAACAGCGTATCCGAATACGGTAACGTAAGGCACTAACATCCGACAGTGCGAGTTTGAACTGAACACGGTAACATGCGCCGAATATCTTATGCTGCTGTTGAAATGTGTTTTTAATCTTTATATGTTTGTAATGTACATTAAGTGGCACGTATAAGTGCTTTAAATGTTTTTATTTGTGACAAAGTTCCCAGTATGCGAACAGCTGGAATTTGAAAATGACTGAATAAAATAGTCGAAACGACCGTCATTTAAAAACGACTAAAACCCAGGATTGTACGACAGATCGTAAAAGTAAATATATATACGTATACACAATCCAATTAGGCTGCCACAAATAAGTAAGGATAACATTGTTATTTTATAAGTTTTGCAGTAACACTGGACGGATTTGTTGCTGTGCCTACAGAGGGAGGTTTTATTTGTTTGCCTAAGACTTCTAATTTGTCCACCAATTGAGATAATAATTGGTGGTGTTGAAACCTTTTAAGGGACAATTAGTGAAATAAATTCACAAAATTTATAATGGATACACCAATGTAAAATGGGACAAACATGAACAGAATATAAATTTCCCACAATGGAAATAAATTATGCATTCACATTTCTACAAACCAAGCCAGGTCAAGAAGTGACACTTGTACATTCAGTAATAAATCCTGGAAATTTACAGTGGTAAACTAAATCCATAAATCTAGGTTCAACGGTCTGAATAACGTCTGTTACGTCTGAAAGTATGGAGAATGAATTCAACAATAAAACTAGTTTTTTTCCAAAATTGTCTGAAGCTTTCTGAATTGAAATATAAAAGCAACTGCATTGATCCATCTTAAACACAGGCGTTCAAATCAATTTAGAGAGCACAGTTTTATTAATTTTGCATGAAAGGATAAGGCAGATATTATTTCGAATACAAAATATTACACTACGTCTGAAACATGTAAACCAAGCTCAAAATTAGTTTTCCACTAAGATTATAAAACAATTTTTCTAAATATTATATTTTTACACCAATGTGAATGTTAAAATGTCATTTAGCAACAAAATTACAAACTTTGGATTTTATTATGTTTTTTTTGTGTTATGTATGTAAGATACCAACTTGTTTGGTGTTAAAATTTTATTTTGTACACTATTACTTAATAAATGGTATTAATGGAATAATAAGAGACAAAGACATGACACTTGTACGTAAAAATTAAATACATAAAACTCGAACAAAGTATCAGTTCACACAGCATTCTACTTTCAATAGTTTGAAACAACCTTAACTCAAGCAATAATATTGTTAGTGATAGCAATACTACAACATAACAAACAACCAACACAAATCAGTTATGTATACAAAAATTAATTTAATATTTTGTTTAACTAATCAATGATTTTTTATACAGTTGGGAAAACAAAACTTAAACAAATACAAATAATAGCAACCTAAAGAAAATAAGCCTGATTTATACATATATTTAGTATTCACCCCTCAGTTGTATGGAATTATTTTAAGTTGTTTACAGTAAAATTTTATAATTAACACAGGAAGCATTGAAGATATTTAGTTTTTATTTAAATATAGTGATTTCACATTGTAACAAGATTTAACTAATAATCTTACACCGACGATAATTTCTTGTTAAGTTAAGCATGTAGTGTGCTAGAAATATAAAACCACGACGTATTACAGTATTCTATTTGACATTATACTATAAGTCTACTACAACGCTATACTACTAACTGGAACGGACAGACCGGAACATGTAGTCCTTTAACGTGAAGTGAAGTTTAATTAGTCTACTTGAGAACTCAGTTCAAGACAAATTGTTGAATGTAATTTCAATCAAATACGTCATACTGATGTCTAAATTAAACATAATTAAATACAGTATACCTAATTTCAAAAACAATGCATGGTTACCTGTCTGCTTTGCTCTTTTATACAATATATGCATTATGTATATTTTCTGCAGTAGCAAAAACAAATCTATATCTCTATATATAAAAGATAAATACCACTCACTCACTGACTCACCATTTTTTCTCAAAAACTACCGAACGGATTAGAATGTCATTTGGTATGTAGCTTCCTCTAGGCCCTAGGTGGTCGCTAAGAAAGGTTTTACAAAATTCGAAATTTTAGTGTGGGTTTGGGGGTTTAAGTTTTTATTAGTTCTCTTTCTTGCCTGTCTGTTCGGTACACATTTTGCAATAAATTTTAAATTAACTAAGCTTAATTACATACATTATTTCTTCTCTCTTGTATATGACGCGTTTCGGAGATTTACTCCATCATCAGACACTTATCACTCTTGCGAGGTCGTCAAACATTACACAAAAAACACACAATCATTGAGTACATAATAAAAAACTTTTTACGTGTGGGATGCATCCCGTATGGTGGTCCAAGGACAACTGTCGTTACAAGGTTAAGTAACCATGCGGTGACGTTTGTTATTAAGCCCGTTAACGTGAATGCTGATAGCCGTGTCGTACAAAGTGTTCGAGGAGAATTGCAGATGGTCGTTCATGACTTGGTTTTCATTGTTTTTAGAGGCTTTGTATATTTCATACTCCTCGATAGCATCCATAAATTTGCCTTTTTTGCATGTATTCAATGGTATCAAATTGGTTTCAAAGTCAGTATAGCCATGGTTTTTGTCTATCAGGTGGCGTGCATAATTTTTGATTTATTGCCATATATGTTTTTTTTGGGCAAAAGTTCTTTGAACCTCTGATGGAACGCTCTTCCTGTTTGCCCTATAAAGAACGAATCACATTAATCGCAAATTAGTTTGTAAATCCCAGTTTTATATTTTTAATCTTTTTTTGGTTTTTGACTGAGAAGTTTTTGGATGTTATAAGCTGTAGTAATGTTTAATTTTCTGAAATTTTTTGAAATTATATTCGGTAGTATGTTTCCGTACTGACAGTCTATGTAGGTGTTTTTTTCACCAGGTTTTAAAGATTTACTGTTTATATTCTGTATTTATTTAAAAAGGTGTTTACCATAGATGTCTTATAACCGTTGGTCGTGGCGATATATTTGATAGTATTCAGCTCCTCCAAGTAATCTTCCTGTCAGAAAGGTATTGTAATGAGCCTATGTAACATACTGTTGTAGGCGGCCGTTTTTTGAGATGTGGCGGCCGTGGGGTGGTACGATGTGGAATGTGTAGTGATGTCATACTCACGAGTTAGAGACTTAAAACTTTAGTCATAGCTCAGAACTGGATGACAATGTAATATTAGCTCTCTTTCTTGTCTGTCTGTTAGGTACAAATTTTGCATTTGATTTTAAATTAAGTTCCCGATGATCTAGAGACTTGAAATTCTAAACCTAGCTCAGTACTGGATGAAAATGCAATATTAACTCGCATTATTGTCTGTTTGTTTACGTGTTGGTCAATTTTTTAGGAAAATAATAATTTAACTGAAAACTAGGAAACTAATATAAATCTGAAATTTGCCACATGTTTTTGTCATAATCTCATATAGGTATTTAAAATCTGTTGCAAAACGTAACATACTTAAGACTAGAACATAGAAAATATGTATTTTAACTAAACATGTTTTTTTTTTAATCACACATGTAGTTTTAAAACGCACTAAAAAGTATAAAATAATTGCTTCTATAAGAAGAATATAGCTCCATAGAGATTCATAACACCATACAGATTGTCCTAAAAGTTTTCATTTTAATTTAATAGTTCTGAAAATACTTGTAAGATTTAAAACGAAAAATGTGGGGCGCATCCATGAATAGTTCGCCTAAATGATTCCCAGGGCAAATGATGTGAACTGTGAATTTTCTCAACGACAGCTGAGAACAGGGTACACAACTTATTATTATCCATTGCATGTGCCCTAATAATTATTGTATGGTTTAAACGTTATTTTACTGCTATAGGAAGTACGTAGTAAAATTTCTACAATACTAAAAAAAAAACCTTCTGTCAAATGATTATAAAAACTTGAAACTAGTTTTGAGTTGCATGTACTTCCGACTGATTTTATCAGAAAATTGGTCGTCAAAAACGATAATGAAAATAAACAACACTTCAGTTATACGTTCAAAATTAACTTTTATTTAAAACAATATAGTTCACTGATTTTGCTTTGCTAGTAAAGTTCTAAATGTAAATGTAATTATAGTCTTTGTTCTT
>JAGFPH010006937.1:0-21850 GCA_018207615.1 Philaenus spumarius
ACAGCCTCGGTCAAAGCTTAGATTACACTGCCTTCCTAATCTTGCCCCGCGTTCTTTCGCTGTTACATTGTGTTTGTACAGGTTTGTTTCAAACTACAGTGTGTGGACAATTGGTTAACCATTTTAACACGTTCACTGCTAAGGACGCGCATGTGAGCTTGACACTGAACACTATGAGAAGCGGTCGACACATATTGCATAGCGTGCTTTGCACGCCAACCCCCCTATTGGGAATATTTTCAATACACAATGCATTGCGCTTTAAAATTAGTGATTATTACGTAGAAGTTTCAAAAATAAAAAGTAAAGTAATTTTTACTCATCTATATATTATATACAAAAGCCAAATCCACTGACTCATTGATCACGATTTCTCAAAAACTACTGAACGGATTGCTACGAAATTTGGTATGTAGCTTCCTCTAGGGCCATAGGTGCTCACTAAGAAAGGTTTTCAAAAAATTCGAAATTTTAGGGGTGTCTGGGGGGTCAAAGTTACTAAATCACGATTTCTCTAAAACTACTGAACGGATTGGAATGAAATTTGGTATTTAGCTTCCTCTAGGGCCATAGGTGCTCACTAAGAAAGGTTTTCAAAAATTCGAAATTTTAGGGGGGACTTGGGGTCAAAGTTAGTAAATCACGATTTCTCTAAAACTGCTGAACGGATTGGAATGAAATTTGGTATTTAGCTTCCTCTAAGGCCGTAGGTGCTCTCTAAGAAAGGTTTTCAAAAAATTCGAAATCTTAGGGAGGTTTGGGGGTTAAAGTTACTAAAAATCCCATTAAGAAATGTATAGTGTAATAAATGTATAGATATAATATATTTTGTGTTAATTTACATTTAACTTTGATTTGTTTATCCGTGCAAAGCCGGATCGGACCAGCTAGTTCAGACTATAAATATAAAAAATAAAAGGTCAGCTCCTAGCATAGCAAATACGAAATTTGCGTAGCAGTGATCGTGTTAAATGGTGTTTATGGGTGCGTAATACCCTCCCCTCCTTTGGCAAAAGGAGTCCAGGGATATTTTTGATCCCCCCAAGTAAAAAACAATTTGGCTGTTCAGGTGAAATATTAACCCACACAGTATTATTGAGTCTGTACCTTTACACCGTCAGTGAATACACAAAGACCTGTAACACTCCTAGAGGCCGCACCAAGTAGTGACCCAGCTCATGCTTGAACTCTTGTAAAAAATAAAATAAGTGTATGCAAAATCAAACGGCACATAACATTTAAAACATATCTTAGTGCTAATCTCTTTAAAGAAAAATACCTGACTATAATTAATAATATACGTATTTTCCTTTACCTGGGAGCTAGGGGAGCATGTGGCCCCCCTCTGCCCATAAGTATAGGTGCCCATGGCTGTTATATTATACAAGAAATTGTAATGATTGAAGTTGTAACATAACCTCAAAGTATAATCTGTGCAGGATTTGTTAAGTATTACAGATGATGTGTGGAATCAGCCGTTATATTATGAGTTACGTACGGACGGACGTACACTCGCTTTTATAGGAGTTCATATAATTGTCTTCTTATAAGTCAATCTCAATTTTTACTTATAGAACATAAAATGTTATAATTTGTATAGTTTAAAGTAAACAGTGTTTTAACACTTTTCTTATGAAGTGGTGGGTGCTGTTTTTAAAATTTCAAGTAAATTTGTTTCTTTTCCTTTTGTTAAAAACAAATTAACACTTCTAACCTATTCCCAGGTATTAATTAATTATTTTTTTTAGAAGAGTTGACATTGATTACTCAAACTATATAATGAAAATGAAATGTTGTTCGTTAGTAAGCAAATCACTTGAGAACGGCTGGACCAATTTGGCAATTTTCTTATTTAAAACGTTCTTAAGGGTCGGCTCTAGTAAAACAGAAAGAAACCTGCGACTCCCTATAGCGGTGGTTGGTTACGCGGACATTGCTCATCCTAAATCCATTTAAAACCCGCAATTATTCAAATAGCGTTTTAAAAAAAATACAAAAATCTTGGGGACGAAATTATTCAGGCGAATGGCTTGGTAGTTTTTCACTATAATTAATAGTTACAACGTAAAAAATATTAAAAATCAATGTTTTAAATTGTTAATAAATATTAAACAAAATATTTTTCTTTATTTTTAAAAAGCCATTTGCATGCATATTGACCATAGCTTTAAAATGACATATCGTTTATAATTTTCCGATCAAAAATAAAAAAAATTTGGATTTTGATTTAACATTGGTCTTATGGAGTGTCAGCCAACATGGTCGACAGCTAGAGCCGACCCTTAAGGGTCTGCTGTAGTAGCGGCCATCTTGGATTTATATCCCATAAGAGCAATGTAAAATTTCAAACCATTTATTTCGTTTATTTTGTATCATAAAATTGTTTGTTTGTCTCACTTTAAGCACAGTCACAATACGCATCCGTTTTGCAATTTAGTTTTTTTTTAATGCTTTTGATTTGTTGTGTAATTGACATTTTGTAAATACAAAGTTTGAATTTTTTTCCTAACACAATAAAAAATTAATAATGAAAAATAATTTGCAAGCCGGATCCGACATTTTATAAAGAATATTCAGTTTTTTTTTCAACACACAATTACAGAAGATAGACTTATAAAATGGTTTGAAATGAGGCAATGTCAAAGCGTTCAGCTGCAAGAAACTGCGCTGTTTAGATAGGGATACAGTGAGAAGCGCTTTCGTTTCCGGTTGCTTTATCGTTTACTGGAGCAGACCTTTAATGGTCCAAATTTTGTTTTTATGGAAAAAAAAATTGAAAAGTTCCTGGAAAATTTTTAAATTCGTTGGAAAACCGAACATGCTTTTTTTGGTAGGATTTTTGTACGAAATCCCAAAAACCGCTGTTCGGATAAAAAGCTTAGCAACACATGTTTCATTCATTTATAACTTCAAAACCAACATCTTTTTTAGGTTAGATTGAAAAAATAAAAACAAACACACAAAAAAATCATCGAAAAATGCTTACTGTATTGTAATTCAATTCAAACATCGGTTGTTACATATCTATATACTTAGAGATATGCTGTTTAAAATATTGTTTATAAATACATATCTTATCTATGAATTGCTTAATCATATTTCAAAAATAATAATAATATGGGCGCCCATGCTAAATATATCATAATGACTCTAAACACACAAAACACAAAATTGTCTTTAGCCTTATTTGTTTGCATCCACCTCCATTGTAAGTGTATATCAGTTCTACAAACGGAAGCTCGTACAAGAATAAACACGCCGTAGGACTTATCACTTCCAACGCAGATTATTTGTATCAATTATTTCTTCATATTTTATTTACAGTAGATCTGATAATCCAACAAGTAGCCCTACCTATTGTGTACAGGGTGAATGAGGAACTCCCAGGACTACTACTAGTGAAAATAAAGAAACAAGTCCATTCAAACACCCAGTTTTCCAGTTATTCAACATTTGTTTTGTTTTTTACAAAGTGCTTAGTTTCTTTGGATGTAGGAAATATATCGAACGCAATTTCGGAGACATAGCCTACTTGGTATGACATCTTTTACCCTTGTAAACAAATCAAAACGTTCTTTCATATATATTCTAAATGGCGGTCGTTTCAAATGTTTAATGTAAAATATCTCGAAAACCGCTGTTTCGATAGTCTGTATTCCGGCAGACGGGCTCATAACACAAGCTGTCTCATAAAACCCCCCTCGTGGATTTGAACCAAGTAGCCTACTTTTATCATATTTTATGTTTCGATCGATTTTGGGGGAACCAGTCAATATGTCAATCCATGGGACCACACGTCAAGTTTGAAGGAACTTATTGCAATTTACAAATCAATTATAATGCAAGTTTAGGATAAATCATATTTGCCCAAACAAATTGCTCCATGACGTACATTTCTAATGTTGGAACAATGATCACCATAAAGCCCGCTTCACACGTTGCAATTTGGTTGTACAATATGGGTTGTACAACCAAATTGTACAATCAGATTTTAGGTTGTATTTCTGTTCACACGCTACAACCAATTGTTACAATTGTGGTTGTACCAAGTGATACAATTTGGTTGTAGATTGTACTTCTGTTCACACGCTACAATTTATTGCTCAAACTATTCTTAAAAGGGTAAAAAACTATAATTATTCCTCGGTAAACCTCAGTTGTGACCTGTATACTGTGCGTAATTTACTGATTTTCTTGGTAACAGCGGTCTTATCGGCCGTAGGGTCAAACTCTTTGAAATTTCAATTAATTCCGCGTATGCGAGATCTTTTTGGATCCGTCACAATAATCCTTATTAGTCACTTGTCAAAGACAAGGAAAATTTCGATAAAGTTCTATAAATCCTACTAAGAATTCCCTAGAATCCGTCATGGTGCACCTCTTCAAACAACTGCAGTCTAATTGTGGGAAGGATCGGCTCTGTTTCGAGTGTTTTGGTTGGACGGGAGATCGGAAGCCCGTTTACACGTTGCAACCTGTCCTTACAATCTCGTCACGTTGTACAATCGATTGCATGATTGATAAAAATTTTCACCAATTTTGAAATTTTGCAATCTTACAATTAGTTGTTACAATCTCTCGTTTACACGTTGCAATCTGATTGTACAATTTGGTTGTACAACCCAGATTGTACAACCAAATTGCAACGTGTGAAGCGGGCTTAAGAGTCACTGTGGTAACTCATTTTTCCTGTGGAAATTCGCTACAACCTTATTTGTTCCAGTGTTCCCACTTTTGGTATGCAATCTTTAAAATTTTATAAACAAATAAATGCCGGATGGGCAGTATTTTTACTGAACAAAATAATGGGCAAGAGCTTTCTGTTTTAGGGCTTTCCGTCATTAACACGTTCACTGCTAAGGACGCACATGTGAGCTCGACACTGAACACTATGAGAAGCGGCGACGCACAGTGCATTGCACGACAACCCTCGTATTGGGAGAATTTTCAATACTCAGTGCATTGCGTGCTTCGCACGCCATCCGCAGTATTGGGAGTATTTTCAATACACAGTGCATTGCGTGCTACGAATGCAAACGAAAGTATTGGGAGTAATTTCAATACACAGTGCATAGCGTTCTTCTCACGCCAATCCCCGTATTGGGAGTATGTTCAATACACAATGCATTGCGTGTTTCAAACGCCAATCCCAGTATCAGGAGTATTTTCAATTTACAGTGCATTGCGGGCTTCTCACGCCAATCCCCGTATTGGGAGTATGTTCAATACACAATGCATTGCGTGCTTCACACGCAAATCCCAGTATCGGGAGTATTTTCAATTTACAGTGCATTGCTTGCTTCGCACGCCAATTCCACTATTGGGAGTATTTTCAATACACAGTGCATTGCTTGCTTCGCACGCCAATCCCCCTATTAGGAGTATTTTCAATACACAGTGCATTGCGTGCTTCGCACGCCAATCCCCGTATTGGGAGTATTTTCAATACACAGCGCATTGCGTGCTTCGCACGCTAACCCTAGTATTGAGAGTATTTTCAATACACAGTGCATTGCGTGCTTCGTACGCCAAACCCCGTATTGGTTGCCTTACCTCAAAGCTAGTGTTGATACAAGCCATCCTGATTTACTGCCCGCTAATTGACTGAGAAAAGCATACAATTGAATATTCAGCAACTTTCAGCGGTCATAAATAAAAACTTATTCCACACAATATAAATGATAAAAGACTCCTAATCCCATTTTAAGTAGGACTGTTTTGTTTAATAACATATTATTTAACGAGGCCCTAATTAAACGTCGGAAACACGATCGCGGCCCCTCCGTCTGAGGATATGTTGCAAAAACTACACCGTCCTTGCACGCGATCCTTAAACAAAGATACTTATCATTTCTATCAGATAAGCGCAAGCAGGATGTTTTTACTGCCTAAGAGCCGTTTACACCATTACGTGCATATTAACGTACGGTCGGGCTCTAATGCTGGATTTGCGTTTGTCGAACGTATTAATCATCGTGTGGTTTTTATATTTCTTCGAGTGGAACGATTCATTAATTACGCTGGCTCGAAATGGGTTCAGTCCAAAGTGTTAATAGCCCAGTCGGTATAGGTTACAACTACAAGTAATTTGCAATATGGCTGATTATTTTTTTATAAGTATCTTAAAGTATGTACATTAACATAAAAAAAAGTTGACCAGTCTATCGATTTCCCAAAGTCGAAAAAAAATCGATTATCATTTTTTTCCGATTATCCTTAATATTTCGAGCTATGATGAAGATAGAGAAAAATAAAAAATAGCACCGTGTAGGGGAGGTATTTTTCAACAAAAAAGGTCATATGTATTTATTTCGTCCGAGCAATGGTTTGTTTGGAAAAAAATCGATAATGCAGGTATGTATTTTGTAACAGGGGAAATCACTAAAAGGGGTCATCTTATTCATTTATGAAGCGTTGGCTCATTCTAAATTGGCCGAATTTTAATATATCGAATTGAAACTTGACATATTAGTTAAAATATATATTTTAAACATTTATGCTGAGTCTCAGCTTGTTATCTTGAAAGTTACCCGATCTAGAGCCACTTGACTTATTAATGGGTTTCTCGATTTTAGGAGTACCGGACCCACCAATTCATTTAAAACAGCTCCAGTTTAGAAAATTTTCAAAATATCAACCTGAAAGTTTTTTTACAAGTTAAATATATAGATTCAAACAAGATCAAGGAGTATAAACCTTTTTTATTATTTACTTTTCAAAGCACAAGTAACTTAAAAAAGTATAATTGTAGACCTTTTTAGATTTTTCATCAAAACGCTTGAGTTGATCAGCTGCAGATTAGTCATTTTTGAAAATATAGTTTTTAAAATAAGTATAGCAAAAAACAATTGTATTTTTAACTTCTCTACCAATTTTTAAATCGATATGTTCAAAAATGTCGAAAATGGAGTCGTTGAATCCAAAAGTGTTATAGTTAAAACGAGATAGGTAAAACAGAAGACTATTTTCAAGCGCCTCGTTTTTAAAAACAACAAGAAAAAATCGTTCATACTTACTAAAAATATTTATACTGGTGTACTCAACTTGTAAAACAAATTTGGTGTTGATATTCCAAAAATTGACGAAACTGGAATAGATTGAAATTAGTTCGTGGGTCCGGTACTCCTAAAATCGATAATCGAAATCGACTCCTAGATCGGGTCATTTTCAAGATAACAAGCTGAGACTCAGCATAAATGTTTAAAATATATATTTTAACTCCTATGTCAAGTTTCAATTCGATATATTAAAATTTGGCCAATTTAGAATGAGACAACGCTTCATATATGAATAAGATGTCCCCTTTTAGTGATTTCCCTTGCTGCAAAAAACATACCTGGTTTTTCGAATTATTTCCAGACAAACCATTGCTCGGACGAAATAAATACACATGACCTTTTTTGTTGAAAAATACCTCCCCTATACGGTGGTATTTTTTATTTTCCTCTATCTTCATCCCAGCTCGAAATATTAAGTATAATCGAAAAAAAAAATGATAATCGATTTTTTTTCGACTTTGGGAAATCGATAGACTGGTAAACTTTTTTTATTTTAATCTACATACTTTAATGTACTTATAAAAAAAAATCAGCCGTATTGCAAATTACTGGTAGTTGTAACCTATACCGACTGGTCTATAAGACGGCTGTGTGTTCGTGTAAACGGACTGAAACAACATCTACAATGTTAATATACAATTTATAATATATGCTGATTTACATAACAACTAGTGATCCATCACTAAACGCAACATAACTATAAAATAACAACCTAATTGAAGATATTTTACATCCTACTTCCATAATAATTCGTGCTCTGATCCGTTTCGTTACTTTTTAACAAACCAAATCAATTTCTTTAGCTTGATAACGTGAACGTGGGTAAGGGACAACCTTCTACGTCAACGGCTAATAAAGAAGAGATGGAGGACGGAGATGTTGAAGAGGATAAGGATGTAAGAATATACCTTCACGCCAAAGAGGATGTTGCGGAGAAAGGGTGCGTTGTTTTACTATTCATTACTTTTAATTTGCAATTAGTGAATTGTTTTGTTCTCTAAAAGTCATCATTTGCTTGGTTCTGTTCGAAATTTATTTCATTTTGGCTCTTCATTTACAAAGTACTAGCTGGCCCGACCCGGCTTTGCACGGATAGACAAATCAAAGTTAAATGTATATTAACAAAAAATATATTACATCAATAAATTACACTATGTATTTATGGAGATTTTTAGTAACTTTGACCCCCCCCAAACCTCCCCTAAAATTTAGATTTTTTTTAAACTCTTTCTTAGCGAGCACCTAGGGCCCTAGAGGAAGCTACGTAATAAATTTCATTCCAATCCGTTCAATGTTTCTTTTTAGTAACTTTGACCCCCCAAACTCCCCTAAAATGTCGAATTTTTTAAAACCATTTCTTAGCGAGTACCTAGGGCCCTGGAGGAAGCTACATACCAAATTTCATTCTAATCCGTTCGATGGTTTTTTGCAGTAACTTTGACCCCCCAACCCCCCCCAAAATTTCGAATTTTTTAAAAAACTTTCTTAGCGAGCACCTATGGCCCTAGGGGAAGCTACATACCAAATTCCATTCCATTCCGTTCGATGGTTTTAGAGAAATCGTGATTTTGTAACTTTGACTCCCCCCCAAACCCCCCTAAAATTTCGAATTTTCGGAAACCCTTTCTTAGTACGCGTCTAGAGCCTATAAAGATTATTAGTGCCAAATTTCATGTTTGTAGGTCTCGTGGTTTTGGAGAAACTATGATGAGTCAATGAGTCAATGGTATTTGGCTTTTATAAGTATAGATAAAAGCAATTTAAATTATATAGTAATTGAACAACATATATATTATACGACTATACAGATATCGGGTGAATGCTGGCACTTGACCTTGCCCGGGCGTGATGTTCGAGGGGTGTGGGGAAAGGGCGTAAGTGGAGTCAAAAAAACATTTTCCCACACCGCATTCTAATGGGATTCTTTCTTTCGACGAACTGGTGGGGTCCAGGGCTCTATAACATGTTATATATCCCTGGGTGGTGTCACCCAACGACCCAACGGGAATTGAAGCTGGGTCGGCCATCTTGTGTGAGGACAGAAACGTCGCGCGGGCCTAGAGAGGAGAGAAAATTTCAGTGCGAACTATTCATTTACACCGCGATTTAAATAGTTGAAAATGCTCGAAAATCTTTGAAATTTGACAAACTTACAGTTCAATAGTGTGGAACGCTGGTGTGTTCTCAATTTGAAAATAAAAATGGTTTGTCACTTTAAAAATCTAATAAATTCCAAACTTTTTTATACTTTTTAATTCGTGACATCTAAAAGTTGCATTGCGAGACAAATTATTGTTTTTAGGGCAGGTACGTCATGTACGCGGGAGAAATGTAGCTACATATTCCGAAAATTAATTTCTGAAAAAAATTGCTATTGCAGTTTCTATCATGCAACAGTTAGACACGAGCTTCGTTTCGCGGGTAATGTGGCAACAAGTACGGGCAGCCGGTCGACGGCTCGCAACTTGCATCCGCCATATTGTGTGAGTATTTGACTCTAAAACGTGCTTCACTCGTGCGTTCAAGTTGTCCAGTCAATTTTATTCTGTGGCCGCTGGTGTCGCCTCACCATTGAAAGGGTTACACAAGTAATTTTAAATTTAATCACATTATTTATGTTCGTTTTTCTAGATATAATCGCATAAAATTGGAACATGGAAATGGTTTATCTATCCACGCCGGGAATACTGATGTTTTTAGTATGGTTAGTAGCCCATAGTCCATTCGCTCCGGGATCTGTAATTAATAACATGATTACAAAGCAAACGCATATGGTACGCTTGAAACACAAACCTAGAATAACGGCCGTTAAACAATTCCAGTTGAAGTTTACCAACTCACAACGTAACTGAAGCCACGCCCACAACGAACTCTCTGAGCATGAACAGAAGCGGCGACGGCGCGGCGGCGCAACGCAAGCGTAGACTTTAAAAGAACAATGCAAACTAATTACACCACTCGATAGAAAATTTAATTTCAAATATTTTCCTCGCTTACTGCATCGAATTAGCACTGATAGTTTTTGAAATATTTTGGTTTGAACGTTATCATAAATTTTTCAAGATGTTTGAATTTGTATAACTGGAAAACTATAAGAGATAGAAGGGTACTTAAGCGGAGTAAATGTTCTAAATGTTTAGCTCTTTCGATTGAGATATCAACCAACCCCGTACCTTTTTAAATTTTTTAAATAAATAAAAAAACAGAACAATTTTCATGAAATTTGAATTTTTATGGCTCCGAATGCTAAACAAAATTAATGCTTGACGACATCATCAAAATCGGTCTATTAGGAGAGGCTGGGAGATTGGAAATAGGTTTTCGACAAAAATCTTTTAATATAGACAATGCATACGTGTCAACGAAGGCGAGTCAACTTCTTGCAAAGTGAAGATGACGACTTTGTTGAAACGTTACTTCTTTCACAAATCGAAGCAGCCACGTACAGCTGTCTACAGTTTTACGAACCTTTCATCGAATTTTGAAAATAAACTTATTCGGAAATTTGTTAATGAACATTCAAACTACAATTCGTAGATTACAAAAAACGTGTTCTGGAGACCATGATCGGTGCTCATTTATTCGCTAAAAAATAAACACTGCTGCAGGCCGAACTATTCCAGAAAATGTCACAGATTTTTGAGAAATAAAATTAGTCTGTTTTAAGAATAGGCTCCCGACTAGAGCGAAACATCGTGTTGAATGTAATTTTGTAAGCGAAACGAGCACTATGGGTGGCGTGCGAAGCACGCAGGTGCCCCCCCTTTTAGTACAACTCCAATACGGATAGGATCAAAATAAAAACAAATTTGCGAATGTTTTATTAGCCCCAATTTTAATGCACTTCAATATTACTGTCTGCCAGCTAAACGCAGCTTTGGAGATATGTTTGCTTCCACGGGGACGTTCTGGGAAGTATTGATACGAAATATAAAACTGTACGTTCCCCTCAGGCGTAAGGGAGGGTAAAGTAATTTCAAAATCGAAATACCTTTAAGGCTCGGCTCTCCACATTCAAAACTACGATATTGGGTACCAATTTCAATGTTAAATAACCAAAACATACCTTCACTATTAAGCATATTTTTGTGCTGTTTTTGTTAAAAAACGAAAGCTGTATTTTTTTTCTTAAAGTAAAATAGATTGTGTGTGTTGATTGCTAAGGATTTTTGCATATCTCTTTTTGCAACTGAGTAAAAAATGTATAAAGTTTACTATTTTTTACTATTTATATCATACGTTTATGAAAACAATAAAACGATTTCTGAAAATGTATTCGGCAATCAACATCCGCATATGACAGTACTTAAAAATGAAACCAAATTTTTAAATTTATTCCACGAATTAACAGAAAAAATAACTTATTCTGTAGCATTGCTCTTATGGGAATCAGATTTAATAAGGCGGGCAGGGAAGCGCCCCCTTAAGAACAACTGAAAACGAATTACGGTGAGTTCGCCTAGGGAACAGGAATTTTGTTTCTTCCCAAAAGAGACTCGCCAGCGTTGGACGGCGACAGCCTCTCGCTTGGTTCCGTGCTGCTTCGATTACACATGCACAAAAACGCACGCGAATATTTCTGCATGCAAACACCACGCACACATGCACACGGAGAACACGCGCTTCCAACGCTAACAACGAAATGCAATTATAATAACTGGCCGGTTGTGTCCGCTCGTATCGGTTTCGCAACAGGTTGGCAGACATTTTGGCACCTTACCGTACGGTAATCACGGCAGGCTATTTCCCAGTGTCATTTCCAACGGCTGATTTCGTACTTTAAACGAGAACTTGTATTTCTAATTTGCAGGTGGTTTTTGTCTAGGACTTATTTAGGCGGAAAATAATGGTAAATTGAATAAATAATTCGACCGCGCATCTGAACCGCTGACGTGAGTTGAGCGAATCCCCCAAACTAAGTTTATTTGATTTTAGGTTTACAACAAACTATTTGGGAAATTGGTCTACTCACGGAGGAGCTGAATAGCTGATTTTGTGTGCGATATTATTATGTAGAATATGTTTGCACCTAAGTCTCCAGCATTGCTCCGTCCCCCTCGCAGCGAAAATCCTTGGGATATGGACTACTTCGAGTGTAGGAGTTTTGCCTACGGGTATCAGGTAGAAAGGGTCCCCATCCGCGAATTCCTCAAACTGCGGAGTTTTGCCTACGGTTGGGGGTGGGCGCGAGAGGGGGAGGGAGAGAGAGAGAGATTCCTGTAGAGAAGAGAGACAAAGAGACTCTTCTAGCGATTATAAAAGAAAGAATTCTGCCAGGTACAAAAATTATCACTTTACAGGTACCGTATTATCAGTTTATATAATTAGAATTAAAAAAAACCAGAGAACTTAATTAAACTGTTTAGTCACAGTATTTTGCCGATAATAGTATGATTATAATATTTGTATAATTATAATATTTCGTCGTATTATCACTTCATATAATTAAAATAAAAAAAAACTAGAGGACTTACCTAAACTGTTTAGTCACAGTATTTTGCCGATAACAGTATGATTATAATATTTGTATAGTTATAATATTTCGTCGTATTATCACTTTATATAATTAGAATTAAAAAAAAACTAGAGGACTTACCTAAACTGTTTAGTCACAGTATTTTGCCGATAACAGTATGATTATAATATTTGTATAATTATAATATTTCGTCGTATTATAATTACGAGAAAGGTGGATGCTCTTTAATAATCACTACAAGAAACGGTGTCTCTCTCCCTCCCTCACACTCTCTTTCTCCCGCCCCCACCGTTGGCAAACCTCCGCACCAAGAGGTTGCCGACGGCATCCCCCCCATCTACCTGACACCCGTAGGCAAAACTCCGGTTCCCGACTACTTCGCCCGCAGCGTACAAACTCAGCCGTCTGCCTCGTATCAGAAGATCTCCTACGTGAATTTGAACCGGGTACTTTTATGGTATTTCACTCTTTGATCTTTTTTGGGGGAACGAAGCTAGCTATGAGGTCGTGTAAAATGACAAAATGTGCAAACTAATATCGTACATTATTTTTTTCTTTTTTATAAAACCCTAAAAATGTTTAATTCTCGTACGAAAAGTCTAAATAATAGTTACTTCCACTCAAAAAACGTGCTTCGGTTGTTGGATTTTTTTTGTTAACGAACTCGACCGAGCGACGTAAACAACCAACATGTGTACCAAATTTGGACCAAATCGGATTTAAGGCTCGGCTCCCTACATTCAAAACGGCGAAGTTGGATACCAATTTCAATGTTAAATAACCAAAACATACCTTTACTATTAAGCATATTTTTGTGTTGTTTTTGTCAAAAAACGAAAGCAGTATTTTTTTCTTAAAGTAAAATAGATTGTCCTGCTGTTTTGCACTTAAGGCTAATGAAGACGGGAAAATAGATTGTAGGTGTCCCAAAATGAGAATTCATTACGTAACTCTAAACATAGCTTGGTTAAAATAGATTGTAGGTGTTGATTGCTAAGGTTTTTTGCAATATCTCTTTTTGCAACTGAGTAAAAAATTAATAAAGTTTACTATTTTTTACTATTTACATCATACGTTTATGAAAGCAATAAAACGGGTTTTGAAAATGTATTCAGCAATCAACATCCGCATATGACATTACTTCAAAATGAAACCAAATTTTTAAATTTATTCCACGAATTAACGGAAAAATATGACTTATTCTGTAGCATTGCTCTTATGGGAATCAGATTCAATACAGCGGACAGGGTAGCGCCCCCTTAAAGTGCGGCCGCTAGAGTGCAAACACATATATACATACATATACACATATATAATTTAATGACACCCCAAAACGTGTTCTGGGGACCATGATCGGTGCTCATTTGCTAAGAGTCGGTCTTACCAAAAGAGTCACTGCAATGACTCATTTTTACTTTCTTCCCCCTATACGTAGAATATGGAGAAAGTTTGTTTTCGTTCAAATTTTCGAATTTGAATTTTTAGTGGAATTATCTGTTTTGGTGCTCCTTGAACCCCAAAAAATTGTTTAGTGGAATTATCTGTGTTGGTGCTCCCTGAACCGAAAAATATTTTTAGTGGAATTATTTGTTTTGGTGCTCCCTGAACCCAAAAAAGTGGTTTTTGGTGATGTCTGACCGTGTGTCGGTTAGGATGTGTACAGAGCTGGAGACCTTACCAACGGTCCGATTTTGATGAAATTTGGTATATAGGTGTAGTTCTGGTATATCTCCAGGCATTTTTTTAATGTTTTCAAAATTTTGATTTTTAAGGAGTTTTACCCCCTAAAAATGGCAAAAAAATGAGAAAAATAAAAATTTATCAAAAACGACTCTAACGATTTTGATAAAATTTGGCTTATTTGTAGCCGTTAATGTACCCTACCATATGAAAAAAAACGCATCTTTCTAAAAATTCTCATTTAGGTAGTAATAATAACAATAATAACAGATTTTTGGGGGTTTTTGACCAAAAAGGGGGTTGTTTTTCAAAATGTTGAAAACCTTTTATCGTGCATCTATAAAGGCCTAATTGACATGTTTGGTGCGAATTTTGGTACGAAGTACAAGGAAAACACAAGAACCTGTTATGTACAATTATTGTTATTAAAATTGTGTACCGAATTTTGGACCAAATTGGATTTAAAATGCTATCGTGAGAGTGCGAACACATAAATACATATACAATTTTTCGTGACACCCAAAAACGTGTTCTGGGGACCATGATCGGTGCTCATTTACTACTCTCTCCATAAGGGTCACTGTGCAATAGCTCATATTTTCTACGGAAATTCGCTAAAAAAGAAACATTGCTGCAGACCAAATTATTCCAGAAAGTGAGAAATAAAATTAGTCTATTTTAAGAATAGGCTCCAACTAGAGCGAAAGATTGTGTTGAATTTGATTTCGCGAGCGAAACAAGCACGATGGGTGGCGTGCGAAGCACGCAGGTGTTCCCTTGTATTATATTGGGAAACTCGAAGTCCAATAGTTTTCTCCATTACGTAACCGATCAGCGTTTGGATCCGTGTCCAATCATGACAGGGAATCTTCTATTTCCAACATTACAAGTTTTTTTTTTCTGGAACAGTCTGTAGTCGATCACATAATATAATTAATAGATTCGACTGGTTAATATTATAGCGTGCAAGCGGTATCGACTTCATTAAAGTCTAATTGATCATTACCAGACGTTAACCGATAAGAGTTTAGAGTAGGCTATGTGGATGTGAAGGTCTTTCTTAGCCTACTGTTTGCATAGGGTCAGTCACCTCCGGCCCGATGTGACGTCACCAGGCCTGCACTCTGAGCTCGGAAACATTCGGAGGAAAGGAAACGTGTTCAAATAAACGGAGTGCTTACTACAGATACGGGCGCGAATGCTGGGACTTGAGCAAACCGCTACTAACCCGACTATAAACATCTCTGTTTAACACGTTCACTGCTCAGGACGCACATGTGAGCTTGACACTGAACACTATGAGGAGCGGTAGACGCACAGTGCATTGCCCGCCTACCCCGTATTGGGGGAATTTTCAATACACAGTGCATTGCGTGCTTCGCACGCCAACCCCCGTGTTGGGAGGATCTTCAATATACAATGCATTGCGTGCTTCGCACGCCACTCCGCATATTGGGATTACATTCAATACACAATGCATTGCGTGCTTCGCACGCCAACCACACTGTAGAATCTACCACATGGCTTAGAACCGCGTATTATACTTTTACGGAATTTTACGTTTTGATCGATTTTGGGGGTACCAAGCGAGCTATAAGGTCGCGTAAAAAACGAAATGTGCAGAATAACATCCTACATTTATATTTGTAAAAAAACTCTAAAAAACATTTATTCTCGTAGGAAAAATCTAAAAATATAGTTACTTCCGGTCAAAAAACGTGCTTCAGGTTGTTGGTTTTTTTTTTGGCTAATGAACTCGTCCGCGCGACGTAGACAACCGACATGTTGTACCAGATTTGGACCAAATCGGACTTAAAATGCGGCCGCTAGAGTGCGAACACATATATACGTATAATATATTATATATATAATAATTATATATATATAGTATAATAATATATAGCGGTTAAACTGTTAAGTTTATACAAAAAACACCAAGAATAAAAAGTCTTAAAATTGCATGTAAAATCCAAATCCGTTATAAAAAATAGGGGTTTTCATTAGAAATTTCAAAGCTGACCGCCATCTTGGAAAATGGCGGCCATTTAGAAATATTTTAACTACATATTTTTTAATTTCTCATAAAACAAGGAAAGGTTCCCCATTTAAAGTTTGCTGTCAAATTAATACTTTCTGAGATCCCAATGGTGGCCCAATTAAAAAAATCACATAAAATAGAAAATTTTTGAGAGGCCGTAGCTCATAAACGGTTGGGTTTAGAAAAAAATACAAAAGAATAAAAATGTCTTAAATTTGTGTCCCCAATCGAAATTCAACATAAAAATAGGGGTTTCCATTTGAAAAAAATGAAGTTGGCCGCCATATTGGAAAAATGGCGGAGTTTTTGGAAATGTTAATATTGTATTTTTAATGTAAGGGAAAAAGTAGGGAAGGTCCCCCATTTAAAGATTGTTGTAACTTTTATAGTTTCTGAGATGCCAATGGTGGCCCATTTAAAAAAATCACCCTGTATAGCCTACTTATATATACAGGGTGTTTACAAACTCCCTGAAAATATTTTGTCAGACAAATCAAGTTCAGGTCAAGACAATCAAAAAACGACACATAAGTATGGGTCTGAAATGCCTAGTTTTCTGTCTGTCCGTCTGTTTGTGTTTTTTTACAAATAATTTTTTAACTTGAGTACTATTTTAGATAGAAACTTCAAATCTGGCCCGAACGTGTACGTTGGTAGGTCAAACAAGTTTATAAAATTTCGTTACGATATCTTAAATAGTTTTAATATGGCGGCCACTTAAAATCTTTGATGCTAAATTTCACGAAAACCGTTATTTTTATAAAAAAATGTTACCAGTAATAAAAAATGTAGAATTTTAAGACGAACAAAATCATACTTTATTCGCTACAATCGGATAATAAATAACTGAGTAATGAGGCATTTACTGAAATAAATATCATACAATTTGCCGTTACATAATTAGGTAAATGTATGAAGTTTCTATCTAAAATAGTACTCAAGTTATAAAATAATTTGTAAAAAACACAAACAGACGGACAGACAGAACACTAGGCATTTCAGACCCATATTTATATGACGTTTTGATTGTCTTGATCTAAGGAAAAAATAAAAAATAAAATTCCAGGGAGTTTGTAAACACCCTGTATATATATAGTCTTACCGTAAGGGTTACTGTAATAGCTCATTTTTCCTATGGAAATTCGCTAATAACCCGCAAATTATGGCCATGAAAAACAAGAACCATCGTGTATTTGCGTAGTAATGAAATACCGTGTTCGGCAGAGATAACGCAGATAAGGCACTGCTGGTCTGATGTTTTCTTACACGAGGCTATAAATAAATAGTTTTCGTTCGACTAGTACACGGAACACGTGGATGTCGGCCTTGGCGGCAATGCGCAGAACGTATGCGCGATCGTCACCCTCTCAGCGCGCCAATCCAAGATGGCAGCCCAGCGTGTGAGTGATGTGTATGCGTATGCATGTGCGTGTGTAAAAACAATAAGAAAGTGACAAAAGACTGATGAAAACCGCTCCTTGAATACGGGAAGACCTTTTGACCTTTGATAAATCTTTTATTTAAATCTTGCTAATTATTTGAAACTATAAGTAGCGAGCGTTTAGTTTATTTCCTCTTTATAGTATAAATAGGGTACTACAGGGCGATTCCAAACTTTAGAAAATCTTGGGGAGACCCCTGCGTGCTCCGCACGCCACCCATCGTGCTCGAATCGCTCACAAAATTTTATTTAATATAATGTTCTCTCTATTCTTAAAATAAACTTTTATTTCTTTAAAATCTGTATCATTTCGTGGAATTTGGTCTGCAGCAAGGTTTCTTTTTTTATTATTCTTTGGGGGAAACCTCTGCGTGCTCCTCACGCCAACCCCGTTGGAGCCTCCAGTACACATAATCATGTTATGTTTTCTTTATAATAAAGGTGTATGATTAATCATGACCCCAAAGCTAAGATGGTAAATAATGTTAAATGTTCAAATCAAATTATTCAATATATTTTATAACATTAGTTATAATAAAGGTTAAAAGAACGAGCAAGGCTCATGTCTACACTAATAACAAGTTAACCTAAAAGTTAGAAATACAAATAATTGCTTCAAAGTTTGAAATCAGGTGTTAATGGAAATATTAGTGCAAACGGCTGTTTTATCTGTTATTTTATTGAATTGGTTGTTATGGTAATAAATGTAAGTGCATGTGTTGGTTCATCAGTCTAGGTCTAACCTATGAATGATGTCCGACTAAATTTACAAATATTGAAATAAAAAATGTTTTTATCAAAATGAATTATAACCTATGTTGTTGATAGTGAAGCTTTTTATTAGTAAAACTATTTTTGCAATCGGTTAAGTAGTTGCAGAGATTACCCCCTACAAACAAATTTTACTTCTTTATACTGTAATATTAGAATAGATTGCTCCCACTGCTGTAATTAGTTTAGTGTGTGTTAATTTTACGTTCAACAGACGGCATTGTTTAAAAGACAACCTAACCCTAGGTGCTCGCTAAGAAAGGTTTTAAAAAAATTCGAAATTTTAGGGGGCTTCGGGGGGTCAAAGTTACTAAAAATCCCCATAAGAAATACATAGTGTAATACATTTATTGATATATATTTTTTGTTAATATACATTTATCTTTGATTTGTCTATCCGCGCAAAGCCGGATCGGGGCAGCTATTAAATTCATATTTATATAGTGCGATAACCTATCTTTATAAAATTCTAGAAAATAATTTACGAAATAACATTATTGAGCGTAGCGAACGATCGAAATTCGTGGTTTTTTAAAGTACTTTCCAATGCTATGTGACACGATGGGGGTTCCGATCTTGAACCTCGAAAGTTGTCCCCTTTACCGCAGTTTTAAACAGTTTTAAACCCCTTCTAAACAACAGGAAAAGTGTTATAGGAGAGTGTGGTAGAGTAGAGGTTCCATGTTGATACAACAATTTATTTAAATCATATCGAGGTGTATTACCTTTATGTTACACTATGTAGGAATTTACCTACAGTATACTAATTTTAACTGTATGCACCACATGCTGGGTCGTTGCTACAAACTATTATTTGGGTGGAGGGGTGGAGGGGGGGGGAGGCGGCAAAATATAAAATTTCTCAACATTTTTGACCACATTTCTCAACTTTTGCGAAGGGGTTCCAACGCGTAGAAAATGGCGTTGTGTGGATAAATCGCAGTGGAGATGGAGGAGCCCTGATGATTTACCTTCTTTTTTTTTAATGGATTCTTTAACAGGTAGAGTCCCATGTGTATCACACGTGCTGCATGCTAGGTGAAACCACAAACCCAAGTGGTTTTGTATAATTTTTACCCAAAACCCAGACCATTTTTTTGTACCATTCTCTTCAAATACTTCAACATTATTATAAAATAGAGATTTAAACATTATTTGTTTACTTTTTATGGGGGTAAATTGCCGTGATCATATTTGATACACACGGCTTTCCAATACAAAAATGTTTTGTGAACAATTGTAAAACATAGCAAATTGATGGTGTTTATATTTTTACAAATTAAACAAACACATTTTTACTGATATAAAGTAGGTATATTATTTTCTTGATTGATATTCTAAACCTTATAAAAGTCATTTATTACTTTCAAAAATGGATATAACTCACTGAAATGAAAAAAATGGATAACAAAATTATTTTCACTGTATGAAATAAAAATTTCACAAAAATTAATTGAGGAATTATCATTTAATAAAATTATTAAAAGTAAGACAGTTCGTGTCTTTCGAGCTACCAAATGTTTAGTAAAAATAACAGTCAGAACATCAAATTAGTTCGTGGGTCCGGTACTCCTAAAATCGAGAAACCCATTGATAAGTCAAGTGGCTCTATATCGGGTCATTTTCAAGATAACAAGCTGAGACTCAGCATAAATGTTTAAAATATATATTTTAACTCCTATGTCAAGTTTCAATTCGATATATCAAAATTTGGCCAATTTAGAATGAGCCAACGCTTCATATATATGAATGAGATTTCCCCCTTTTAGTGTTTCCCCTGCTGCAAAATACATACCTGCATTATCGAATTTTTTCCAGACAAACCATTGCTCGGACGAAATAAATACATATGACATTTTTTGTTGAAAAATACCTCCCCTACACGGTGGTATTTTTACTTTCTCCCCCTATACCATAGTATATGGAGAAAGTATTGTATTCGTCAAAATTTTCGAGTTTGAGTTTTTGGTGGAAATATCCGTTTTGGGTCCCCCTGAACCTAAAAAAGTGGTTTTCGGAGTGATGTCTGTGTGTGTGTCTGTGTGTCTGTGTGTCTGTGTGTCTGTGTGTCTGTGTGGATGTTATCAGACCTAGAGCCTAAACCAGTCGTTCGATTTTGATGAAATTTGGTATGGAGGTACTAATCCACGGTATCTCCAGGCGTTTTTTTCATTTTTGTGAATTTTTTATTTTTAAGGGTAATTTTCCCATAAAAACCCATAAAATAACGGAAAAATTAACTTTTCTCAAAAACGGCTCTAACGATTTTGATTAAAATTTTATAGTTTATTAGGGACCTAAAGTACTATAAACTGTAAAATTTTAATCAAAATCGTTCGAGCCGTTTTTGAGAAAAGTTGATTTTTCCATTATTTTATGGATTTTTATGGGAAAATGACTGTTAAAAATAAAAGAATCACAATAAATTGGTAATAGTATTTTTTTATTAAGTTTCTATAATGAGGGAGAAAGTATGTGTCAGTTTCCTGATACCGTTTATTTATATTTCTCTATCTTCATCCCAGCTCGAAATATTCAGGATAATCGAAAAAAAATTATAATCAATATTTTTTCGACTTTGGGAAATCGATAGACTGGTAAACTTTTTTTTATGTTAATCAACATACTTTAATGTACTTATATAAAAAAATCAGCCGTATTGTAAATTGCTGGATCTTTTGGTCTAAAATTACCCCTACCTACTGGCCTATAGGTACTTTACAAACAACAAACGTTTCTTATTTCTTGTCTCTATGATGTTCTAGGTGGTTCATCAGAATTTTCATTGGGGTTGTTATTTTTAACCTCAGCAAAACGCTCGTTATGAAAACAGCATCTAAATTAAACAATTAATTTGGAAATGGTGGGGGGGGGGGGCGGAAGGTTTACCAAAAATCACAACCAAACAAAATTTGTCTGTTGATCATAACCCAGGCAAAAAAGCTATACATGTTAAAAGGCTGAAATCACCAACAAATTTCATTTCATTTTATTTATTATGTAAACAATACAATTGCATAAGATACGTCACAAAATCTGAATAATATCACATAATCTGAATAATAAAATAAAGAAATTGCACAGAACTCCATATAACACTTAAACATATACCAATAAATAACTTATTTAAAAAAAATAAATAACACAAAAATAGACACTTAGATTAAAAATAGCAAGGTCACGGCAATGACTGAAGCAGTCTCACATAAAATTATATTTTGTATTTACTAAATAAATAACTTTTAACTATAACTTATATAAAAAATAAATATAGTTTAAAAAAACTAAAAAACACGCTTTTAGAGCATATCAAACTAAAAAGATAATTTTTCAAATAATCTTAAAAACAATAATAAACGATAAATACTAGCATTATTGTAAAAAAA